>CAUYLG010076752.1:0-131354 GCA_963573385.1 Cacajao melanocephalus
TTGTATTTTTAGTAGAGACAGGGTTTCACCATGTTGGTCAGGCTGATTTCAAACTCTGGACCTCGTGAACTGCCCTCCTTGGCCTCCCAAAGTGCTAGGATTACAGGCGTGAGCCACGGTGTCCAGCCTCCTTGGTTTCTATCAGAATATTTGCTTCTTAAAGGAAATTAACTATGTTATACTTCCTTCTATCTTCCACAACATAATTATTCCCAGCTTAAAAAACACTTGGTTGTTTTGGAGAAACTTCTTCCATCTTCAAGGGATTCAGCATATTTGGTCTTGAGTTCTCAAACTGCTTTCTCAGCTACACTTCTGGGCTCTGCCCCCTTTGGAATGTTAGAGATGGTTTCTTCTGCTGAAAAGTGTCAGGAAACAGACATATGAAGCTGCACTCTAGGCAAGATCCTGAAAGTATGTAGATTGACGCCATGGCTTGAAACATTTATTCACTTGCCTTAAAAGAAGATGAAAGATGTTTCTATAAAATAAAAAATAAAAAAAATCAGGGCATAGAATGCCAATATGGGGCCACATGAATGCACAACTGTGGACAAATAGCACAACTACTCATGAGACTTTGAATTCCTTAGGTAGACACCCTCTGGTCCTGGTTGTATATTTCATAGATGAAGTAAAAGAAACATTACCATTGTCATCCTCGCTGAGTTCTTCCATGCTGTAAAAAACAGTGATATGTTTGGGTTAACTGGGTTGATCATGGTGACGAAAACAGAAGAATGGGTGATAGGTGCACTGAAATCTCAGAAGTCACCACTAAAGAATTTATCTGTATAACCAAAACCACCTGTACGCCAAAAACTATTGAAATTAAAAAAAAATAAACAGAAGCAGATGCCTCATGGGAGCCAGAGCATATGTTCAAGACATAGCAAGTGCAGTAGGCATGTCCTTGAAAAGACACCTGCTGCTCCTTTCTGGACACTCAGTGATGGGGCCGAGTCAGTATCTATGACTTCTCAACCAGCAACTAACTTCCCTCCCTCCGAGGCAATGATTTCAACCTTGGCTGTCTGGTGGAATTGCCTGGAGATGCCCAGATCCCACTTCTGGAGACTGGATTTTTATAAACTTCTCAGACAATTCTAGTGCCCAGCCACGGGCTGAGAACTGTTGGTTTTTCTGAACCCTTGCAACCAGGTATGGCCTGTGAAGCAGCAGCTGGAGGCACCTGAAGCTCATTAGAAATGCAGAGTCTCAGGCAGCACCCCAGAGCTGTCAGATCAAAATCAGCATTTCAGCAAGACTCCCATAGGACGTGTATGCACATTAAAGTTTGGAGAAGCACAAATCCAGGCTCTTCTCTTCCTATGTAGCTTCTGACCTCCTGAATCTCTGGCTTCTACAAACTCAGGGGCTTTTCATCTGTCTGTGATACTCTGCTCTAAGTTGTTGACTCTGTCCGCGCATTTTGGAGGCGTGTTCACTTCCCATCCCTGTTCCTAGCAAACTCTAACTGATCCTGTTAAGCAGAACCACCTATCCCAGTTGGGCAGAGCTGCCCAAGGCCTGCTGGCCAGCCTGAAGACCAGCTGCATGGGAGGAGTCCTTTCATGTCTGATCCACCGTGGCCGGATCTGGAGACACCCCATCCCAGAGGCCAGCTTTCTTCAAGTGAGGCCATGGGCCCAGCAGACATCCACTGAGGCCTCTCCTCTCTGATTCCTTTCTTTCTAGAGGTATCGTGTTTGGAAATTACTATCATGTGTCACTCTGGAAAAGTTAAACCTTGCAACATGTTGTCCACAGCTAAGAGATGCTTATGCAGGTGGAAGAGAATTCTGGGGTTGATGAATCGGGCCTCTGAGGATAAATGGCCACTGGAAATGATTCATCTTGAGAAACTGGCCCAGGCCTGAATTTAAAGCAGCCTGATAAATTCCATTCTGATGAAGAAAATGAGGTGTGGATAGAAAGTGCAGGTTAACAATAAAAAGAGACTTTCTTCCAACGTGTACCAAAGTTTCCTTCCTTCCCTCCTTCCTTCCCTCCCTCCCTCCTTCCTTCCTTCCTTCCTTTTCCTTCCTTCCTTCTTTCCTTCCTTCCTTCCTTTTTTTCTTTTCTTTCTCTTTCTCTCTTCTTTTTTTTGAGATGGAGTTTCACTCTGTTGCCCAGGCTGGAGTACAATGGTGCAGTCTTGGCTCATTGCAACTTCTGCTTTCTGGGTTGAAGTGATTCTCCTGCCTCAGCCTCCTGAGTACCTGGGATTACAGGCACACACTATCACGCCTGGCTAATTTTTGTATTTTTAGTAGAGACGAGATTTCGCCGTGTTGGCCAGGCTGATCTCGAACTCCCAAAAGTTTTTTTCATTTAAATCCAAGATATATGAATGGTATTGAGTAACCACAGTTTCATCTTTAGAAACAAACGCCACCTGGAGAAAGTAAGGAGACATGAAGAGTCTGCAAAGACAGCCATGAAAAGGCTTCCTGCACCCTCCCCCCGAACCCTACATCTCCAGTCCCTGATCTTCCGCCTGCTTCCAACAGTTCCCTCTTCTGCAGCAAGGTGTTGGAGACTTCCCGATAAGATTCCTGCTTTTCTGCTGCATTTACATTTAAATGATGACTCTAAGGAGAGCTGTGACTTCAGGAAAAGGCAGAAAGACTACAAAAGGCATTTCAGGGAGGGCTGTACATTGTTTTGCTTTTTTGTGGGCAAAGGAAGGGATACCTTTCCCTGAATCACCTTGAGTCATTTTCCTCCACGGTTGTCCTCACAGTCAGCGTTTTTTAAACCCTTGAGAGTAGCTAAACCAAGCAAAGAAGTACTCTGCATGAGGTTTCTTGAGTTTTACCTGAGATGACTTACCGTGAATGAATTGAAGAATCATTGTCTTCCTAAATATGCCAGAGGTTGTTTGCCATGGGGAGATTTGTAATCACTTTACCAGCACCTTTAAATCGACCTGCAGATGTGCCCAGGTTAAGAAAAAACAATATTGAAATGCAAATTACAAATTAATTTAGGGAAGAGCTATACTGTAAAATGCATAGCTAAATAGTAAGAGCATCTAAGCTATTTGATTAAAAATCAATAACCACTTTGATGAGAAATCTGTGGGACAGAATAAAATTAATCAATTGTAAGTAAATACAAAATAAAGAGAAAGTCCCTCTGCAATATTTTCTGTACATTACTATGTATAAATATAATTCTTTTGACAAACAATTAGAATAAGAAGATGACATTGGTGCAAATTGAGGCAAAATGAATCTCTCTGTACACACTGTGCTATGGTCTGAATGTCTGTGTCCCCCAAAATTCGTATGCTGAAGCCCTAATCTTCAAGGTAATGGTATTAGAAGGTGGGGTCTTCAGGAGGTAATTAGGTCATGAGATCAGAGCCATTATGAATGGAATTAATGCCCCTCAAAAGAGACCTGAGGGAACTCCCTCACTCTTTCCAGTAGAGAAGCAAAAAGACAGGTCCAGCAGAAGGGAAATGAGGCCTTGCCAGGCACCACATCTGCTGGCGCCTTGACCTTAAACTTCTCAGGCTCCAGCACCGTGAGAAATAAATTTCCATGGCTCACAAGCCACCCGTTCACAGCGTTTTGTGGTAGAAGCCTGAGAAAATGGACACACTGTGAAGTCTATGAAATTTTGAATAACACTAGTTCAACAAGACTCTCCCATACCGGCCTTGTGCTCATTTCAATCTCGGTCATTTGGGAATATGGCAGATTCTATTTTTCAAAAATGGTCAAGGAATGCATCCCATTCTACACGCTATACTTAACAGTGTGGTTTTGACAAGCAGAGGTGAGATCCCTGCCTCTGAGGCGGCAGAATTGACACCATGTGACTTCTGAGGTTGGTTCTCCCTGTGTCTTGTGGGACGCTTGGTGTTGGAGACCAGCCGCAGGATGTGAGAAGAAGCCCAAGTAGCCTTTGGAGAGACCTGTGTAGGGTGGATCTGAGATCCTCAGCCCATGGCCCTAGCGGAACTCCCAGCCAATGGCCAGAACCGACTTGCCAGCCAGATAGATGCTAAGCCAGTTTGAAAGCACATTATCCAGCCCAAAATCAAGCTGCTCCAGCTGACCGGGGGTGGAGCAGAGAGGAGACTAACCTCAATTGTAGATTCATGAGCAAAAGAAATGATTTTTCTTGCATCAAGTCACAAAGTCATGGGGTGGTTATCACAAAGTGAGAGATAATTAATACGAGGCCCTCCCCATATACTCTGCAGGGTTTTGTGAACATCCCAGGGATCTCAAGCACAGCTTAATGCTAGGAGGAAGAGCTTTGATATTTGGATTTCTGATTAAAACTGAGGTTCCACTGGCCAAGCCAATAAGAGATTCTGAAATCCAGCATCCCTGGTTTCTCTTTGGGTAGGAAATGAGCTGGGGGCCTTCTCTACTGCCAAGGACTACCCATAGCCAGACTTCCACTGCCTGCCCCACCCTCTGCATAGGACCTGTAGACCAAGGAGCCCCATGCATTTCCCATTTGGGGACCCCTCCACCCCATCTTCTTGGCTGTGCTGCTCCATCCTCCCCTTCAGCACAGTCCTCACCTCCCTCAGGGCTCTGGAAAACAAAAGAAACCTCCCCTGGGGCCAGGCAGTCCAACGACCTTCTTGGAACAGAAAAGGAATGATGCTGAAATGGGAAAACACACATACTAATTGCTGAATTTACCTGCCGCATTTCTATTTTGTTTGGGAGGTCACCAAGGGAACAGAATGACAACAAGAAAGACAGATCATAATATTGATAATTAGAGGGAAAAATGTATTATGGGCCAGGTGACTTTTAAAATCTCCTTCAGAAGTTAAATATTTCTCAAAACTTATGTCAACACACATACAGTACACCCATTATTGGGCATCGTATGGAAACAAAACTTAGGAGAGTAAAAACAGCTGAAGTAACAACTGGTCCATTTGACTTACAAAAAGGAAAGAATCCTAACCGGGATCAGGAAGTCGGAAGTCTCATCTGAGCTTGCTGTCTCCTCCTGGGCAGGTAACAGTCTGTTCCACAGCTTAGTTTTCTCATCAGTGAAAAAAGATTGATCGTGATCATCTTGAAGCTCTCTTGAGCCCCAGTCCTACAACTCCTGTACAAATCATCTTAATACAAGCTGATTCAATTACCAACCAATCAGTACTATGAGAAAATCAGATAAATGTTTGGTGCAAGTATTGGAATTTTCTGCCACTCTGTAGCATGTTGCCAAAAGTTAAATTGGATTCATATAACTTTGTATACCTCGAAGGTAGCAAAGAGTGAACAAAGAGCTATGAGCAATGAGTGATGGACGCATAGAGGTTTTCTATGAGTACTCCTTGAGTGATAATTAACTAGCCCATGACATGGAATGTTTATTCTAATTATTATCGTGTACATACAGTCCACAGGCAAAATGGTCATTTAGCTGCTTCCGGCATGTCTGCACACACATGTATAACAACAGTCACTGTAGTCTCGTTATGAGGCAGGCAGTTCATAAATCATTTTATGATCATCCTATATTTAGTCCATGCAGAGATTATGAAGAAAACTCCAATTGCTTATATAATGTTCATTACAAAGGCAAGAAATATTCTTAACATTTTTCCCTTTTTATTTTTTTGTCTGGGAATACTTGACTGCCACACATGTAAGTGGAGAGAATGGCAGCAGGACAGCCAGTGAAGAGTATAAACCTTGAGAATTCTGGGCTACAGGGGTTGATTTAGCCAGAAAATAACTATGGAGCACAGGTTTGCTCTGCTATTTTGCTTGGCAGAAAACAGTGATCAAATTTAAGGTGGCATTGAGAGAGGAATATTTTCTCTTACCACACAAAAAAAACCATCTGACAGTGGTTTCCCAGTGTTTTGGGATAAAAAATCATATTTAAATGAGAATCCTAGTGGAGGAGCTTCATACTTTACCACAAAAAACAGTTTTGAAGAGACTGAGTGTGCTAGGTATCCGCTGAATCCTTATAAATACTTATGAAAAATTTCTTAAAAAGTAAAAGATAGCCCACTGAAATGATGTTTCTAAATAATATTTCCAGCAGTATCGTTTATAATAGCCCAACATTGGACACAATGAAAATGTTCAGCAGAAGAGGATTCACCAATTATATCGTGATTCATCCAGACGCTGGAATACTGTGTACCCATTAAAAAGAATAATAAAGCACTCCATATAGACGGTCAAAGTGAAAAAAAGCATGTGATTAATATGTACACGGTTTTTGAATGTTAAGTGCTCACCAGATGCTGGAAGGATGTGTAGTGACTGCTAATAGCAATTCCCTCTGAGAGGTAGGGAGAAGTAGGTACTGCAAAGAGGAGTGGGTGAATCTCTCTCCACTTTTTTTTTTTTTTTACTGTTTTATAACTTTGGGATGTATACACCACGTGCAAAACAAACAAGCTAAAAGAAAGCACACTAAATGAAGATGACATCAGTGCCGTTTTACACGTGAGAATCATTCTGATGGTGATGTACAGTTCAGTTTCATACTCTACAAAACCTCTATGCTTAGTCTACGTTCAACTTTTCCTACCTTCATTATTCCCATTCCCCAGCTTCGTTTTGTCTATTACGAACAATGGGATCAACTTTAAACATGCAATGTAAACAACAAATGAAAAAAATCCCTTGCAAACACAAAAAAGATAAAGACAAACAAGAAAAACTGTCTTATAATTAAGAAAAAGCTATGCAGAAGTCAAACTGCATACACTAGATTTTAGGAAAAGATTTTGTAGTGAGAAAACAATTACAGTCTTGTCTTCATTAACACTGCTTCCCCACCTCCCTACAATTTATTCTGAATAATAACATGGAGATAGGATGTGGGATGCACATGGGACCACGTGACGAAATCATGCCCATAGAAGAGGTATTCTCAGGAATGATAGAAAAGAAACTGCAATATGAAGATGATTTCTCTAAAACTAATGACCTTATATAAAGACGCTGGGAACATGCTCGACCTAAGAGATAAGTTATATTTAGTTTAAGTAAAGAGGCAGAGTATTTTATGACCTTGGAATGAAAAGTTAGGTAAGAACTGGCCAGAGTTGTGTGTATTATACTTACTAACTGTTTGACTGTGCCTTTTGTCTTAGTTGCTTTTTTCTTTTTGAGATGGAGTCTTGTTCTGTCACCCAGGCTGGAGTACAGTGGTGCAATCTGGGCTCACTGCAACCTCTGCCCCTCTAGGTTCAAGCGATTCTCCTGCCTCAGCCTCATGAGTAGCTGGAATTACGGCACACGCCACCATGGCCAGCTAATTTTTGTATTTTTAGTAGAGATGGGTTTTTGCCATGTTGGCCAGGCTGGTCTAAAACTCCTGACCTCAGGTGTTCTGCCCACCTCAGCCTCCCAAAGTGATGGGATTACAGGTGTGAGCCACTGCACCCGGCTAGTTACTTAATATTTTTCAATATGTAAATACAGAAGTATTTTAGGTAATGTTGAAGCCAGGTGAATTAAGGTGGGCTAAAGGGTAGTAAGCTTTCAGTGAAGATGTTGTTTTTAATAACGATAATGAGATGATGAAGATGATGTTGATGATAACAATGGGGATGGTAATGATGATGGGGATGGTGGTAATGGTGATGATTATCACTCTCATTTGTGGTTTAATATGTGCCAGACATTGTACAAAGTATTTTACTTACATTATTTTATTCAGATCTCACAACAATCCTACAAAACAGGAATCGTTCCATTTTCTAGACTAGAAACAAAGACTCAAAGAGGTCAAAAAAATTTGAGAAGTCTCATCTTTCTCTCTCTGGTATAAAACTGGAGATTAAGTTAATGCTGATGGAAATCATGCAATGTATCTGAACTCAAACAGATATTATATGTGATATTCTTTCCCTTTTAAATAAAAATATTTTCACCAGCCCTGTCAATGCCTCTTTGAAGCTATATATGTGGATACACCAGATGATTCCTCGTCAGCAGTTTTGGTAGTCAGAAAACAAAAATGTGTGTTTTCTTCATTTTGTTTATCATCAGGAGGTCTAGCTAAAAACCAATGCCATATGGCTCCCTAAAGTAGTGGTTTCATTGGGCTGGGATTTTAGCTAACAATGGGAACTACACATAATCCCCAAACTATCTCATCCTTACTGTAAGACATAAAACATCTGGATATGCCTACGTTACACATGTGAACATCTCCAGGTCAGAATATTTTGGCCTGTAGACCGAGAACTATCTTTCTATTGTCAAGATAGGAGGAATATCTTTGTCACTGATAGATCAATGTGGTGATGCCACATGGTTCCACTTACTCTTCCCTTTTATGACATAGGGCCTTATGACCTCAATTATAGTGTCAGGAACCCAACTCATAGGTTCCTGGGTAGGTCTCTTAGTAAGTTTGGGCAGGATTAAGAGCAGATTGCAACACCCAGAATTACTTTGTCAACTTCATCATTTCCTGGAAAGAGGTAGATTTAAGCATTAACTGATTAGTAACTAGATAAGGCAAACTGCCTTTTTCACCATCAGAGAGTAATGAGACTAAGTTAGAGGCAGTGGGGTTTGTGTCATAAAACGATTTGAGCTGATATTTTCATGACAGACCCCAGAACACATTGAGACATTCTGCTACAGAACCCACTGCCATCAACTCTCCTTCCGCAATAGAATTTCTAGACATAATGACTTAATTAGATGTGCTTCACTAAAGAAGGCTGGAGTTTGTCTTGGTTTTCTATTGCTGCATAACAAGTCACCACAAACTCAGTGGCTTAAAATGGCACTCATTATTCTCTGGAGGGCATCGCCGCATTGATCCAGCAGTGGCCAAGATGTTCCTCCTATCTTGACAATAGAAAGTGGTTCTTGGTCCAAGATATACTAATTTGGAGATGTTCACATGTGTGATGTAGGCATATCCAGAGGTTTTGTGTCTTGTGGCAAGGATAAGATAGTTTGTGTTATCTGTAGTTCCCATTGTTAGCTCACAGTTCTGAGGTCAAAAATATAGGCATGTTGTGACTGGGTTTTCTGCTCAGGATCTCACAAGGCTAAAGCCAAGGTGAGAACCAGGCTATGTTCTCACCTGGAGTGGGGTGCCCTCTTCCAAGGTTACATCCAGTGAGTTGCAGTTGTAGGACTGAGTTCCCAGTTTCATTGCTGTCTGTCAGCCAGGAGCCACTCACAATCCTTGCTGCATGTCCTTTTCCTTCTTCAAAGTCAGCATTAGAGACTCTTATGTTAATCTTTGTCAGCTTTCAAATCTATTTCTCCAGTCTCTTTCAATGGATCATCACCTGATTGAATCAGGCAAACCAAGGATAGTTTTTCCTTTCCTAACACAAGCTGAACCATATAGCATAACCTAATCATGGGAGTGACCATTTCATCAAAGTCCCAGAGATTATACAGGGAATGTACACCAGGGGGCTGGAATCTTGGGGGATATCTTATCATTCTGAATTGTTATGTTTCACTGAGATACATTTGTTCTGTTGAGATCTGCAGGGGTGAGACGAAACCCCTGTGAGTGAAGAACATTCCTAAGTGGGGAGGTCATCCACCCAGATAAGGGCTGGATTCCTCAGACAGGAAACAGGAATTATGAGAGTGGGATTGGAAGGATGGAAGAGACAATGTCGCTCCTTTCCTTGGTCTTTACTTTGAGAAACTTGAATGTCTAAGTGTTCACTCCAGTAGCGTAGGTTAGAGATGACCACCGCTTCATTGGACACAACCTGGTGCTGGGTAGGAAGGCAGCCCTGGGATGGACCACAGGCTCAAAATAAGCAATCTCCGTTATTGAAAAGATAGTACCTATTTTTATTTCTCCTTTGCTCCACTCTTGCCTCAGGAAGCTTTTCTTTCTTTTTTTTTTTTTACATTCCCATTGTTCAGCCAATTATAAGGGGCACACCTGAATCAGAGTGCTAAAGAGAGAACAACTACTTCTCCAAGCTAGCATGCTAGTAGCAGAAATTTCCAGCAAAAAGACACTCGGGGGAATGTGGATCCTATACAGGGAACCAAGATTGGGCTGTGTAGCCTAGCCTAGTTTTCTGCTCATGCTCTCTTTCCCTATATTTGACAAAGGATGTCTGGGTTCCATTTATTAAAGAAAGTAGAATTTCCTAATGCAGTCGTATTGATGCATATGCATTCATGGAAAAGACAAGGTCATTGGTGGACTGTGCTGAGAAGCTATAATGCACCACATTTCCTTCTCTAGCCCTGCTCCTCACTTCCATATGCTACCATTATAGTTAATTCCAAGTTACCAGATTTGACATCTCTTCAGTGGCTTTAAAGTATTGAATTAATCATGCCTTGTTATTTTCTGTATCTCCAGCGCTTTTGCATCTTGGTGTGTTGCTAGACATAGAGACTGTTCCTCCCCAGGCCAGCAGATTCCTAGAGACAGTAAGCAACCCACCTGCTAGCACGCCTTTCATATATGCAAACCAACCAATCCAGAGCCCAGATAACATGCCCACCCCCACCTCCTCTAATAACTGGCTCTCACACACCAAGCTACTTTTCCCCTGCCTTAATCATTCCAGGGCCAGGTACTTGAGGACTAGAGAAAGTCCCTATACCCTAGGGCCTGCTGAAATTACTCAAAGTAGCCAGTCCTAAGCCTGCTTCCCCTGTCTTGCCCATTCCTTACTGTGGAAACCACAGTCAACATCCTTCCTCATGCATCTTTACTCCTGGCTGTGATGGCATGCCCTGAACTCACTGCCAGGTGGTGGATGAGAGGGACACTTCTAGGCTGCCTTCTGACAGCCACTGAAGCACAGGCTCTCCCAAGACTGGTCATCCTCTTGTAAAATTTCCTCTCTACTCTCCTAAAGCGGATCCCAGGGTGTTGTGAGATCTTTGCAACCTGGGAGTCGGGGGCAGTGTGCACAGATGGACAGTCAGTCATCATCGTAGGCAATGCATTGTGTATCCATGCTGGCTAGCCATTTCTGCTTCTGTGTGACACACTTTGAAACTTGGAACTGTTCTGATCTGAGTGTGCGATGAGATGAAGCTGACACCGAAAGGCTGAGGTTTTTATTCCAACATAAGTGTCAAATGTTCTTTCAGAGCTGTGATTAGAACAAACATTACTTCATTCATGAAAAAAAAATTTTTAAGTCCATGCTTTCAATCCAATAATGCCATTTCTAGAAATCTATCCTAAGGAAATACCAGTAATACAAAACATCCAAGCAATTTTATGAATGAAGATGTTTAGCATAGCAATATCAAAAGGCTAAAAAAAGATGTGGAAAATTATAGAATATTAATGCAGTGATATGATATGCAGCCCAAAGAGAAAAATAAAAACATGTAAATATTAGGAACATGCAGAAGTATATAGAAAGCAACATCTAGAAGTAGAGCAAAATATTTAATGTATTCTATCATTGCAATCATGGTACATCCACATAGGTAGATTTAATCCATAAATATTGCATTAAATCTCAATTAAAATTTTTTATTGAGAAAAAACTCGATAAAAATTGAGAGTCCCAAAAAATTTAGATTGTTGCTGTAGGCTGGGCGCTGTGGCTCACGCCTGTAAACCCAGAACTTTCAGAAGCTGAGGTGGTGGATCACTTGAGGTCAGGAGTTCAAGACCATCCTGGTCAAAGTGGCAAAACCCCATCTCCACTAAAAATACAAAAATTAGCCAGGTGTGGTGGCGCATGCCTGTAATCCCAGATACTCGGGAGGCTGCAGCAGGAGAATTGCCTGAACCCAGGAGGCAGAGGTTGCAGTGAGCCGAGATGGCACCACTACCCTCCAGCCTGGGCAATAGAGCAAGACTCCATCTCAAAAACAAATAAATAAATAAATAAAAATAAGTAAATAAATAAAATTGTGGCTGTAAGATGGATTGTAACGCAAAATTAATTATTAACTGTTTTGCGCTTGATGTTGTGAAGTTGTGTGATTATAATTAAAATGGAAAGCATTTAGGCAAAAAAGTGTCAAATCCATCCTTAGGGGGATATTGTGCCTCTACCAGCAAGAACATCTGTCTTAAAAATATGCAGCCCTAAGCCAGGTGCAGAAGGTCACATATTGTATTATTCCATTTACATGAAATACTCAAAATAGGTAAATCCAAGAAGACAGAATACAGAGTGGTAGTTGTCTGGGCCTAGAGGTAAGAGAAAAGGGGAAGTGCGTAATGAGTACAGGGTTTTATTCTGGAGAGAGAGAAACGTCTGGGAACCAGATAGATGTGGCGGTTGCACACTATTTTGAATGTACTCAATTACTGAATTGTTCACTTTAGAATGATTAATTTTATGCTATGTGAAATTCATATCCATACATGCTTTAAAGCGGCTTCTTAAAATGATGCATGCTTGAGCTCCAGTCTACAGTTGCATGTTATTGAAGTTTTCCAGTGAGATGCTCAGTGAAAAACAAGTCATGGAGAACTCCCCCACTCTGCCTGCCCAATTTGCAATGTTAGCAGAGAAACCATAAAATCAACAATGTCCTGACAGTACTGTAGCTTGTATTTGTGAAATTTAAACCATTGGCCAGGCGTGGTGGCTCATACCTGTAATCCCAGCACTTTGGGAGGTTGAGGTACGTGGATCTCCTAAGGTCAGGAGTTCGAGACCAGTTTGACCAACATGGCAAAACCCGGTCTCTACTAAAAATACAAAATTAGCTGGTTGTAGTGGTGGGTGCCTGTAGTCCCAGCTACTCAGGAGACTGAGGCAGGAGACTCGCTTGAACCTGGGATGCAGAGGTTGCAGTGAACCGAGATCACGCCACTGTACTCTAGATTGGGCAACAGAGTGAGAGTCCATCTCAAAAAAAAAAAAGAAAAGAAAAAATAAATTGAAACCATCAAACCCTGAGTGGTGTTGGACACAAGAAGAGTACCCCCAATGACATCACCTTGGGAGCCACATTACCTCACTGAAAAGCTTGGAAGGGTTAGGGTGTCCCAGGGATAGTTCAGGGCTATGTCTGAGCCTCTCATAAGGTGGGTGGGAGCATGGCCAGCTGCTTCTTCTGTTCTCTTCAAGCCCCTCCATACAAGCATCTTTAGACGTCTGTTGACTGGTGCCAAACTAAAATATGGACCAACACCATTGGTTAGGAAGAAATTGTTATAGTAACTATACCGAGACCAGATACAATATTTTATCAAAATTATAAAGACTAGATTTGTTCCATTGTTGTCTTTGAAATTTCTTTTAACCGGATCCCATTTCTACCTCCAGAAAAGGTTTCACAGAGTAGCAGACCTTTTAGGAGCTGGGGAGACTTCAACACGTCTGACACTGCTCAAAGACAACCAGTCTTACATAGCTGTTGTTGAAACCACAGAATTATAAAAAGGCTCCAAAATGTGTTAAATGCAGAAGCTGCTGGCCATGCAAAACAGGTACAAAGGGCAACCCGAAATGAAACGAAGGAAAACCACCACGCATGAGTCTATAGACTCATTTGTTCTCTGCAGAGGTAGGTGAATCACCAAGAGAAAGCTTTGCAGTTTGCAAAGGTGTTTCAAAGATAAATGCAATATTTTGTGGGTGATATTAAGTTAGAGAATATTCCTGGTCTCGGGATTCTTTTCTGGAACATTATGGCTGGTAATTTTAGGTCTGTCAGTTCTCCCAAGCGTTCCTTTGGGGGGAAATATGTCTCTGCTGAAATTTAAGCAGTCAGTATCTGCACATTAGCATGAAGTTTTCACCTTTTTGTTCTCAGAAATATGGAAAATGAGGATCACGTGGGTCTGGTAATACCCCACTTTTCCTTTCAGCGGGTTAATCACACGGGAGGTATCGCGTTTCATCAGGGTGTGAAATGCCTTATATTTCTCCTGGTTTCTTTTTTCTTCTTCCACAATGAATGCAAGTGCAGGAACGTGAACGCGGCCCTTCCCCACCACACACAAGCTCTCTCCCACCCCCTGCCAGCTATCCCTGCTCTGACCTCCGGGCCTCCCTAAGGAGACGGTGCCCCTTCCTCCGCAAGTCGCAGTCCCAAAGCCCCGGCCCTCTCTCCTCTTCCCCCGGCCTCTGCGGGGGCGCGCGGGCTGGGAAAGGGACGAAATGGAAAAACCGACCGCTCCAGCACCCTCACCTCCACCGCCACCCTCACCTCCGCTGCCGAGCCCGAGTCAAAGCTGCCCCATCTCACAGGGGCCTTCACAGCGCGCAGCACCAAGACCCCCATTTCTATGCACCCTGGAAAGGGTGATTAATTTAAAGTGAGTGGAGTCTGTTTCTTTAAGACAAGCTCATAAATCGTGAAAGATCACCACTTCTTTTCAAAAGCCTCTCCACGGTCTGAGTCTCGCTTCTGGGTCAGTAAAGTCATTGAAGCTTTAACGGCATGCCATGGCAGATTACACGATACAGCTGTCCCGGCACCGTGAAAATTAAGTTATGCCCCGTGTCAGCAAGGGAGTTTTCCCCTTTCTTTTCTCTCCCCTCCCCCACCCCTCCTCTTTTTTCCCACCCCTACTACTCTCCCTCCTCCTCGCTCATTCTCTCCCCCTTCAACCTCATATGCCCCCCTCCTCTCCTCCCTCCTCCCAGCCTTTCCAGCGATCTCCCCTTGGCCCTTTCACCTTCCTGCCGGGAAGTGCACATCCCAGGACAGGCAGAAGTTGGCCCACAGGCTGCTGTGCTTTGAGCCTGGGCTATTGAGACAGTAAGTGGAGATGATTGCCTTTCAGAGAAGAGCTGGCAAAATGGTGTCTTTTGTTCTCCACCCACCCCCCACACACAAACACACATTTTTTCGCTTTCTTCTCTCCCTCTTATTCTCGTCTCCTCCTCCTTCCTTCTTGGCGTCCTAGCCTCGAGTGGAACCCCTCCCGACCTGATGCTAGCAGTGCCCTCTCTGAGTGCTTCCACCTGCTGAGGCTCACCCACTGTTCTTGAGCCAGCCCAGTCTGCTTGGAGGTGACTCTCCCCTCAGGTCAGCCGCCGCGGTCAAGCCTTAATTTCCTCCCAAAGTTAATCACTAGTGTAGCTGTGGCTGCTGCTCTTTTCTCCATGCGGGAGGGGAAGGTGAAAAGAGTTCCCAGTAAACTAAGAGAGCATTAGCTCTGCAGCCCTGAGCCCCCCTCCCATGCTGATGGTGACTCATACACACATGACCTCCTAAGAACCCTCAGGGCCCTCAACAGCACACACACACACACACACACACACACACACACACAGAAAGACAGAACATAAATCCTTTAACATCATTTACTTACAGCCCTCTCTGCTGAAAAAATTGAAAAAGCAAACTAAATAAAGAAACACACATTTGTCTATTTGCATACAATCTGCATTGCCCCAAGAGATGCAATACATGCTTACAAAGTGAAAAATTAAACCTTTCTAGCGTTTCTCCAGCAGGGTGAAGGGGAGGTATGCTCAGTTGGTTTTGGAGAGTCTGACTGGCATTTTCTATGGTTTAAGGGAGCGCCTTGTTTTGGGGTCCCTGCTCTGCCCACACACTGCCCCACTCGCTGCCTTCTCTTCTTACCACCCAGGGCCTACCTGAGCCAACTCTTTTCTGCAGAAGATCCAGGAATTAAATAAAACCACATGGTAAACTAGAGAGCAGTTGTTGACATGAACGATATAATCGCTGTACCATGGAAAACATAAAGGTTTTGAGAGACTGACTCAGCTGGGGTGGAAACTCTTAAAGCAATCACATTTTATAATAGTTTTTAAAATTAGGTGCTTTGGAAGAACCATGTAAGAGCAGAGCAAAATTTTGATTTTCTTTGTCTAAGACCCAAAAGCAGGTCAGGTATGGTGGCTCACACCTGTAATCCCAACACTTTGGGAGGCTGAGGCAGGAGGATCACATAAAACCAACCTGGGCAACATGGCAAGACCCTGTCTCTACAAAAAATTAAAAAATTAGCATACCTTTCATGAAGGTGATAGGGAAAGGCGACTCCTTAATTTGAGGGGTTCAACAGGTACCCATGTGAGTTGAGGAATTCCCTGAAGCTTAGCCCCATGGGTAGAGAAATGATGTGTGTGAATGGGGTCGCCCTAAGTCCCAGGGGGCTCTGGGCGGTAGGCAGACTCCTCTGCAGTCCAGCATTCTTGCTCCAAGGGCAGTTCCCCACCTCATAAACCCCAGCCTTCCTTCTCCTTCCCTAATAAGCTAGCTTCTGACTTCCTGATGCAGCTTCTAAACTGGGTGGGAAGACTGCTGAAGAGGGCATTTGAGAGTGGTGTGAGCAACTCAGGAGCACAGAGAGAGGTGCAGGGCTCCTCTGGGTGGCAGCCATGGCAGTACTCTCCTTTGAAAATGTTCTTAAGGAATGTTATGGATGCCTGCTTATCACATGGCACTCTAATATGATGTGAACTTTAGAAAAATCTTGCAGCCAACAGGTTTTATTATGGGCTCCCCCACAAAAAGACCCCGAGGGAAGGACAAGGGTACAGGCAGTTTATGTGGGGGTATGATCCCAGGAAGCAGGTGTAAAAGAGAGGGAAATGAGACAAGAAAAGAAGAAGGGCCCATAAAAGGGTGAGTTATGAAGCTTACCGCTGAGAGCAAGGGGATCAATTCTACCTAGACTCTTAGAGAAGTGTTCCAAATGCTTCCTAGAATTACCTGCTTGAAGACAAGGGCATTTATTCACAGGATCCAGTTTTCCCATTGGGTAAGAGTTGTCCCATGAGTCTTAATTTCCCTACTCTTCTCAGCCAGGCACGCACCAAGTAAGTCACCATGGAATTGGAGGAGCTCAGAGCAAAAGCGAAGATTGCAGTGTACGCTGGAAAGGAGCATTAGGTATCGCACACCTGTTTGGAATTGTGCCTTCTTGCTCATGGATCTCCAGACAAGGGTCCTGTCTGTATTTTATAGATGGAGCTCAGTGACAAGGAATAAATACTTTACCCATAGATCCTACCTAGTGAGTCATGAAAGCGGAGTTTTTGCTCAGGAAAGCTTTCCACTGTTGCCAGATTGCAGAGCCTGATTCTCTAGCTCTTCACCTCTATTTCTACTCTATTTCTAGTTGCCTCTTGATGACTAAAGAAAACAAGTAACCCCTGTGCAATGATTCTAAAACGGTTCCCTGTTAGAAACAGAGCCTGAGACATAGTTTAAGGGAAGGTAATATTTTTTGGAGATGTAGGAAACACCAGCAAGAGTGGGGAGGTGACGTAGGGAAGGGAAGGCACTGAAGGAGGGGACATTATGAAACCAGCTAACATTGAGGGCAACTGATTTGCAGTCTCCCCCAGAAAGCTCTGAAAGTGACGCAACACATGTCCTTCAGAAAGATTCCCACCAAGGGGCAGAGGAACTGTAGTTCTTATGCCCCACATTCTTGAGTTATTGATTTCAATAGTAGCTGGGTGGGGTAGGGTGGGGTATGGATCACCAGGTTCCGTGTTGCAGGTAACATAGGTTCCAGTAGCTCCCCAACAAATACTCAAGTGCCACCACTGGCAGCCAGAATTGAGTGCTTCCACTGGGAAAGTGGATGCAAGGGGCATGGGCAGAGTGGTGATTGAGTTGGCTGCAATCCCCTATGCATCTTGATCTTCCAGTGACTTTTGGAGGATTGGAGCTCATCCTGATCAAATTACTCAGGGTCCCATAATGAGAACCTAAGATGTCAAGGTTCAATGTTGTGTTTGTAGATACCCCGCTTTGCTCACTTTTTTGCCTAATCCTTCTCTTTTCTCCATCTTGCTTCTCATTTGTTACCCAGCAAATATCAAGGTTCTATATTTCTAAGTTATAGTATTGTTCACATGCCACCTGGTATAAACTCTAACCTATTAATCCTAAAGCGTTAACAAAACTTTAAAAAAATGTTGCATAAATTTGTTTCAGCTTGAGCTGATATTGGAGGACCTCCAGCTGTAAATGCCACAAATAACCAATGGCCTTCATCACTTGCAGGGTTCCTTCTTACAGGTAGTGCCTTGATCACATGTTGGAGTCACAAAGCAGACTCTGGAGAGACACATGTGCTTGTCACATAGATTCTGAATGGATCTGATGCCATCCGCCCACAACTAGACCCAGCCTCCTTTGTGCCTGTGGATTTTATTCCTAATAGATTCTCCAGCTTTGTTTGTGTAGCACACAACTTCACAAATTACCTTATGTTACAATTTGAACTGAGAAGGTAAAATGCAATCTCTGTTTTCTGGCAAGTGCCAGTAGAAAAAAAGGGAAGTAACTTTGCAGACTAAGTCAGAGCTACAAGAAATTTAATAATTCTTTAAAGTGCCATTTATAAGAAAATAAAATTGAAGGCAGATTCTGTCAGAAAAAAAGGTGTTTTTTTTGATGACACTTTAAAATAGAGTAATTTCAGACAATAATTTTTAAAATTCAGAATGTCAGTATCTATGCTTGAAGGAACTTGTCATTTTCATTCATCCACCCTGCACAAAAATGCTTCGAGCTTATGATAAAAATATTCCTCGGTTATCATCTCAGCCATTTTCTTATTTTTGTTGTCCCTTACAAAAGACTTAGCTTCAAGCTTATTTTCAAATAAGTTTTATTTTCATTTTTATTTGCCTATCATATAGGGAAATACTGCATTTTTGTCATGCACATACACCAATGGTTAAAATAAGGCTGGCTTATAAAGAACATTCTTATCCTGATTTTGTTCAAATGCAAGTGCTGATACAATTTTATTAAAGTAGCTGTAAAATACGCCGGGTATGTGGGAGGTAGAAGTATGGAAAGGGTTTGAGAAATCCTAATCCTGTAGCTCTCAGGACTGCAAGAGTTAGACCCCAGCTGGTGTAAATGGATTAAAAATCTTTTCTCATTTTAAAGGTTTGATCTCAACAAGGGCTTGATTTGATGAAATCAAAGTGGCAGCTTGGATTTGAAAACTATTTGGAGTGGAACTTCCTAAAGTTTATATGTAAGGGAAGAATTGGCAGAGGTATAGATGCGGGTGACCATGTATTTATATGGTGTGTTCCACTGGAGGTCTATTTGTAATGGGATGAAGAATGTAAAAAAAAAAAAATTGTAAGTGAGGATAAGTATCAGGTTACTTATGTAACAGAAGGATGGTTTCATAATTCTTAGCTTGAAAGGTAAAAGAGTGGATATGCTGTTAAGGAACAGAATCTCCTTCAGTAATAGTCATTTTACATGTTATTTCCCTCCACCTCCTCCTTCCATCACTCTCAATACATACTCCCAGACCCTTGCACTTCAAGTTAACTTCTCCTCAATCGTCTGCTATGATTCGCGACAGACACTCCAAATAGACACAGGAGAGCAAAACAAAGTAAAAGCAAAAATATGGTGCATTAATAAATGATAAACAAAACCTAGAAAGTGAAGACTGCTCCACGTATGTGGTCTTTAAGACTTAAATTCTTAGGTGTTCCAAACTATTTTCTCTGGAAATGGGACTCACTTTCTTGCAACTGAACTGTGGCCACTACTAGTCTTACTGATAATTTACATCTCTATTGTCTCTGGGACTATCTGAAAGTAGCTTAGCACTGTCTCCCATTTCCCACCACTCCATACAATGTAAACAGAAACTCTGGCAAATTCTATTTTTTTCTATAGGCAAAGTCCAGGCAGCATCTGGAATAGAAAAGGTATTGGGGAAAATTGGGTTGAACGTTCTGTATAAATTCTGGGATGAAGCTAGAGGCTAGTAAGATAGCAGGGGTGGATATGACACCTGAAGAAATAGAAAGCCCTGGCTCAAATCAGCCATGCTCTCAGAGTTAGCAAATCAAGTGCAGAAGTCACTGGGCAGGATTCTTTTTTACACGTAAATACTCAAAATGTAAATTAAACACCTCTAGACTTTTTAAAAAACTGTGTCAGGTTTTATATTCTCACTCAGTTCTGTAGTTATCTTGAACATAAAGAGGTTGTGGAAAACACTAGGTCTTCCACAAAAGACACAATTTAAACTCCACAATATGCTTTCATCTTACCTGCACTTATAAGCCACCCACAATTTCGCCCTTTTTTTTCCATATATGCTTTCTCCTACAGTTATTTTATCACCAGGATATGGAAATGCAACTATTAAGTAGAAAATAAATTTAGCTTTCCCTGTATAAAGTAAAGGTACACAAAGTTACTGATTTAATGTTCTATTGCTGCTGTAACAAATTATTGTAAACTTAGTGGCTTAAAACAACACAAACATATTATTTTACAGATCTAGAGGTCAGGAATTCAAAAGGAATTTCATAGGGCTAAAAATCAAACTTCCTTCTGGTGGGTCTAGAAAAGAATCCATTTTCTTGCCTTTTTAAAAAATCTTACATAGACTGCAGGCATTCCTTGGCTCATGGTCTCCTTCTATCATCAATGTCAGCAATTGAATCACCCCATGTTACTCTGCATCTCCTTCTCTGACTCTCACTCTCCTGCCTCCCTTTTTCTTTTTTTTTAAATTTTATTTGATTTTTTGAGATGGAGTCTCACTCTGTGACCAGACTAGAGTGCAGTGGAGCATTCTTGGCTCACTACAATATCCACCTACCAGGTTCAAGTGATTTTTCTGCCTCAGCCTCCCAAGTAACTGGGACTACAGGCGTGAGCCACCACACCTGGCTAATTTTTGTATTTTTAGTAGAAATGGTGTTTCACCATGTTGGCCAGGCTGGTCTCAAACTCTTGACCTTAAGTAATCCATCTGCCTCAGCCTCTCAAAGTGCTGGGATTACAGGTGTGAGCCACCACTGCTAGCCCCTTTTTCACTTATAAGAACTCTTGTGATTACATTGGGCCCACCTGGGTAATCCAAAACACTCTCCTCATCTCAAGATCCTTAACTTAATCCCATTTGCAAAGTGATTGTCATGTGAGTCACAAGTTCTGGGAACTTAGAATGTAAATATCTTTTTAAATTTGCTTGGATGGAGGTGGAGAATTATTCTTTCTATGACAGGTGAAAAAACACTACTATATCAAGCAAGGTTTAGTATGCTAAGTTTAATCTTTACCCTGTTACCTGAATTTAATCAATCTTATTACTTACCTTCTTTTTGACTGAAGAAAAGTAGGAATGTCCTAGCTTTCAAGACTGCTTAATGAGTATCCAGGTAGCTTCAACATAATGCTATGTCTTCCAAGGGTTTATTATAAATATCTGTGATTGCAAATAAGTAAACTAAAGGAGACCTCCTCTGCAGTTACTTCCAATCTTGATGTATGATGAGAGCATGAACCCTCTAGCTTTATCAGGCAACTGCATTCATAAACATAAGAAGAAGAAGGAAAATTCCAGTGCCAGGGAACTTTTTGGTTATTACAGATATTTGGCTATGGCCCATCCAATCCTATTTCAGATGTGAAAAATCAACTTTCAGAAGTTCAGTGGATGGCCATACTATGTGAATCATAGAATGGGAACCTCTGTAAATCCCTTTCTCCATAAAAGCAACAAAAACAATGGCAAAATAGTCAAAATCAACGTTTTCATGACTCTGGAAGTGAAAGAATGAGATGTATATAGGGGGATTTGAAAAACTCTGACATATTCCTGGGGCTTTTCAAAACTGCATACATGTGTAGAGCTGTGTGCATGACGAGGAAAGACCTGAGAGGATCCCAAACTCTCATCTCTGGCTGACCTTGAAGCCCCACACAAGCAGGAAGTGAAGGCTAAGGCAGAGTTGTAAAACGTTAGAGCACTGAGCATATATTCTCAGGCAAACTCAGGCCCCTTTGACAAAAGATGAAAGACTTATTGCTTTAAGATCTGTAAGCAAATCTCTGACCAATCATTCACTGACTACTAAGCTAACTGAGATGAGATTTCAGTTACTACACACTTAAAATGACTACAGATTTTATAGGATTAGTCCAGGAAAAGCACTAAATGACCAATCAGCAGCAGCGACAACAAAGCAATCAAAACAAATTGTGGATTGGGATGAGGGTAATTGGACTTCCAGAGTTGCCACACTATATTATCTAAAATGTTCAGTTTTCAACAAGAAGTTACAATACATGCAAAGAAACAAAGTTTGTTTTATACACAAGAAAAAAAACAGCCAATTGAATGTTTATCAGAAAGAATCCAGTTATTCACCTTCCAACACAAGACTTCAAATCAGCTGTTATAAATATGTTCAAAGGACTAAAGGAAGCCATGACCAAAGAGGAAAAGGAAAATATAGAAACAATGCTTCACAAAATAGAGAATACCAATAAAGAGATATAAATTATTGAAAAAAATAAAAAATCTTGTTTTCAAAAATAACAGAAACGGAAAATGCACAAAAGGGGCTCAGCAGAAAATACAAATGGAAAGAATAAAGATTAGAGACCTTGCAGACAAGTCAATTGAGATTATCTGGGCTAATGAATAGAAAGAAAAAATGGATAAAAAATGAACAGATTCTCAGAAATTCCTAACACGCTATCCAACATACTAACGTCTGCATAATGGGAGTCCCCGAGAGAGAGAGAGATGAGGGGCAGATAGAATATTTACAGAAATAGTGGCCAAAAACTTAAAAAATTTGACTAAAAAGATTAATTTGAAATAAGCTCAAAAGCTCCAAGTAGGATAAACACAGACAAATTTTTCACCTAACACATCATAATCAAACTGCCAAAAGTCGAAAACAGGGAATCTTGAAAGCAACTCCTCTTATGAGGCCAATATTAACCTGATATCAAAAGCTGACAAAGACAAAGACCTGATATCAAAAGCTGAGAAAGAAAACTAAAGACCAATATCCCTTATGAATATGAGTCAAAATCCTCAAAAAAATGCTAGCAAACTGAATCCACCAATATATAAAAACAATTATGCATCATGGCCAAGAAGGATTTATTCAGGAACACAAGGTGTGTTTGACATCTAAAAATCAATTATATTGGTAGAATAAAAAACAAAAACCACATCTACCTAGATGCAGAAAAAGCATTTGACTAAATCCAACAGCCTTCTATAGTATGAAGAAAAAAATACTCAACAAACTTTTCCTTCTAAGATCAGGAACAAGAAAATCATGTCAGTTCTTGCCACTTTAAATCAGCATTGTTTTGGAGATTCTAGCCAAGGCAGTTAAGCAAGAAAAAGAAACAAAAGTCATCCAGATTGGAAGAAGTAAAACTATCTGTATTGACAGATATTATAATCTTGAATATACAGAATTCTGAAGAATCCCCAAAAAAGAGGAAGTGGCCGTTCCTATCCACAGGTATCACATCTGTGGATTCAACCAACTGTGAGGGAAAACCTGTGGATACAAAGGGCTGACTACATATTTTCCATCTGAGTTGGGTCGAATCCATGGATGCAGAGCCTGCAGATGTGAAGGGCAAATTGTGCCGTCCTTTCATATAAGGGACTTGAACGCCCATGGATTTTAGAAGTAATGAACAAGTTCGCTGATGCTGCAAGATGCAAGATTAATGCAAAAAGTCAATTGTATTTCTCTTCACTAGCAATGAACATCTCAAAAATAAGAATGAAATTTTAAGAACAATTCTATTTAGAATAGCATCCAAAAATACTTAGTAATAGATTTAATGAAATGATTCATATATCAAAACCTACAAGTTTCATTGAAAGAAACTAAAGGAGATCTAAATAAATGAAAAGACATCTTATGCTTTAGATCAGAAGACTTAATATTGCTAAGATGGGAATATTGCCCAAATTGTTCTACCTATTCAATGCAATCTCTATCAAAATACCAACTGGCTTTTTTGTAGAAATTGACAAGTTGATTTTAAAATTCTTATGAAAATACAAGGGATCCAGAATAGTCAAAATAATCTTGAAAAGAAAGAAAGTTGGGAAACTCCCATTTCCCAGTGTGAGAACTTACTACAAACTTACTTACAATAATCAAGACATAACAATAAACATCTTGATAAACGGAGTGGAAATGAGAGTTCAGAAATGAATTCTTACATTTATGGTTAATTGATTTTCTATAAGAGTTCCAAGGGAATTCAATAGTGAAAATAATAATATTTTCAACAAATCGTGCTGAGACAACCGGAAATCCTAGGGAAAAGGTTGAAGTTGCTTCCCTACTTCACAATGTACACAAAAAGGAAATGAAACTGGTACATATACCATATACCTAAATGTAATCATGAAACCTAGAAAACTCTTAGAAGAAAACTCAAAGTAAATCTTTATAAACTTGGGTTTCGGAGTGGTTTCTTAGATAGGACGCCATAAGCACAAACAACAAAACAAAAATAGGTAAAGTGTACTTAAATAACATTTAAAACTATTGCACTGTAAGTGAGAGCATCAAGAAATCGAAAAGGTAACTCAAGAATGAGAGAAAATATTTGCAAATCTGGGTACAAGGTTGGGATCCAGGATGTATAAAGAACTTAAACTAAGAAATAAAGACGAGTAATACAATTTAAACAGGCCAAAGGATTTAAATAGACATTTCTCCAAAGAAGATATATAAACTGTCAATACACACAAGAAAAGATGTTCAATCTTATTAGTAACAGGTAAATCAAATCAAAACTACATGAGATACTAACTTCACAGCTACCAGGATGGTTGAATAAAAAAAGACATGCATTGCCAAGCGACAATAAGCACGGAGAAGAAGTGTAATCATTCCAGATCATTGTTAGGAATTTTAAGGGCACAGCTGCTTTGGAAAACAGTTTGGCAGTTCTTAAAAAAAAGTTAGGGACAGAATTACTAATTTAACCCAGCATTTCCATTCCGCTTCTCACCCAAGAGATGAAGATATATGTTCACACAAAGCCTCATACACATATGTTCATAGCAACATTATTCATAATAACCAAAAAGTGGAAACAACACAAATGCTCATCAACTGATGAATGGATAGACAAAATGGGATGTGTGTGTACAATGGGAGAATATGTGGCAATAAAAAGTAATGAAGGACTGTTATACACTATGGCGTGCATGAACCTTGAAGACGTTATGCTAAGTGAAACAAGCCAGGTACAAAAGACCAAATATGGTATGATTCCATTTATATAAAATGTCCATGATATGCAAATCCACAGAGATGAAACGTATAGTGATTCCTTAGGGCTGGAGTGGGAGAGAACGTTGGTGTAAATGGGGAGTGACTGCTAAAGGGAACTGGGCTTCTTTCTAGGGTGATGAAAATGTTCTAAAATGAGATGGTGGAAATGATTGAACATGTCTGTAAATATACTAAAATGTCATCAAATTCTACACTTTTAATGAGTTAATTCAAAGTATGAGAGTTAGGTCTCAATAACCCTGCTTATACATGTGCATTTCATATATACATGAAATAATATGTTTATTGGAAAGAAATATCTGTTAGGAGAAATACCAGCCAAAAGGAAGTTTCTCAGCTTGAGTCTTAGTTCAACCACCAATCTAAATTGGACCTTAGTTAAATCTCTTTCCTTCTCTCAGCCTCAGTTTTCTCCTCTGCAAAATGGGCTAATGGTAATACCCATTCTTTGGGCCTCATAGAATTGCTGTGAGGATCAAATTAGGTAATTAGAGTGAAATCAGTGTTCAGAGACGGATAGGGCAGGAAACCAGGAGTTACATTTAGGTGTAGCTTATCTGTAGAGTGTCAAGTTTAAGAACATGGACTCTAGGGCCAGGAAGCCTGTGTTCAACTTCATCTGTAGCACTGACTAGTTGTGTGACCTAGAACAAGTGACTTCACCTTTCTCTGTGTAGTTTCTTCTATAAAAGGGCATCATAGTATTGCAACCTTCATAGAGCATTAGTGGGAATAAAATAATTTAATAAAACACATGAAGAAGCTTTTTTAAAAAAGTTTAGTGTACTATGAGATTGAAGTAAACTCTGAGAATGCGCTGCCCAAACTCTGAACACTACAAAAAAAGAAAGGAAGAGAAGAAAGAAGGAAGGTGATGGGGAGAGGATGGAAGGAGGGAAGAGAGAAGGAAGGAAGAAATAAAAAGAGAAAGAAGGAGGGGAAGAAAAGGAAAGGAAAAGAAAAAAATGCATTTTCCAGTTAGGATGCAGAAATGATACAAAGAAAAAATGTGTTTTCCAGTTAGAATGCAGAACTAATACAAAGAAAAAAATCTATTTTCCAGCTAGAACTCAGAAATGATACATTTTCGAGGGACTGAGAATGTTACTGCCTCAAATTGCCATCACTGGAGATTATGAAACAAATTATACTAGGCCATTTAAGACGGTGATAAATAAATACCATTTATTAATCAACTATAGACATTTTGGGTAAAGACAAAAGGAGGAATGTATTTTTTTTTAATATCCGGGATTATTCTATTTGACCACATTGCTATAAATGATGGTGGGGAGTATAAGAAAGAACTAGTCAAACACAGTTTTCCTTTCTATTAAAAAAAAAAAAAAACTCTGACTAGTTATAGAGAGTGTCTGAAATGTCTCATGTGATTCTGCAAATAAGATCTTTGAAAAAATCTTGAGCTTACAAAGAGGCAATTCACTCTTTCAATACTACTTTTTGAGCATGGAGGTAGGCTCCTAAGAGGTGAGGTCATCGTAGCTTGAGGGGCCCTAAGACAATGTCCAGAACGAAGGCTCTTGAATCTAACTAGGAGAATAAACTCACAGAAGCCAGTTTAGCGTTTCTCCATGTTGTTTGGAATTCAGACATAATGAAATAAATAAAAACTCTTTTATTGTCTTCTGGGAAATTTACATTTTCACATTGAACAGTTTCGTTGAGAACTCCATGCGATTTCTCACATTTCAAGGTCTGAGCCTCAGTGTTTAGCCCGTCTTCAGCAAAATGGCCTGTGTTGTGGAGGACCCAGCCATCTCAGCCTGTGCTTTGGAAGAGCTGAAGATTCACTAGGAGAGACAGCGGGCTAAATGACAAATGCCAACCAAAGAATTACAGACAAAGACATAGAGGATCAGATGGGGAGGACACTAGAAGAGGGAACTAAGAAGAGATCTAGGAGATGGCAGCTCAGCTGGTGCTTATGGAACATGGACTGGGCAGAGGTGTTCCTGACACCTGGGCTTGGGTGTGGACTCTGGGATGTCAAAGGCAAAGCCCATGCGTTGGAGGTAGTTCTGTTTGCCTAGGATGCAGGACACACAAGAGAAAGTGACGAGAGAGAAGACTGAAAGCATCGTATTTAATCATCCCCCAAAACCTGAACCACAATCTATGAAATTTAGAATTAGTTCTTTCAGCTTATAGGAGGATACTTTTAAAAATTTTCATTAGAAAAATATCACAGTTGGAGCTATGCTTTAGAAAAAGTAATCCAGTGGCTCCCTTTAAAGAAACTTCATTTGGAAAATTTATTCTTTTCGCTACTTTTGAGAAACTCTTAAGTTTACTCTTTACAGGGAATAGAATCATCTAATTGTTTTCCTTTTCCATTTGTCTCCCAGGATGCTCAGTGCAAATCTGCCATTTGGTTTTTACCTGGCTAAATATCATGGCCTATATAATCTGCAATCAATTTCTGCTAGTTCCTGATCTTCCACTCTGATGTTTATTTTTGTGTGATTCTGACTTTTCTATTTTATATTTTGTTGGATATATTTATCGACATTACCATAAATCCTCAGGCTAAAATGAGGTAAAGTCATAAATAAGCGGCAACATGATATGTATATCTGAATATAGTTTGTGACAAAGATTGGAGGAGCATGAGTCTGAGTCCGAGACACTAGTGAGGCAGTAGCAGCTCCAATTCCAAGCTAGAATCATAGCAACATGAATGAATGGGGGAATGAGTCTCAGGCAATGAAAAGGTCAGCATCCATGAGATTCATACAAATTATTTATTAATATTCATAAGTATTTACTCATTTATTTAAGAAATAGAGACGAGGTTTTACTATGCCACCCAGGCTGGTCTTGAACTACTGTGCTCAAAAGATCCTCCCACCTCAGCCTTCCAAAAAGCTGGGATTACAGGGGTGAGCCACTGCACCCAGCTGAGATTCATACACTTTAGATGTATGTTGTGGAGCAGACTAGGGAGTCAAAGGTGACTGATGCCATGGATTAAACGTGAGGTGACTAGGTTTCTTTGACAGTGGTGGCAGCTTTAATACAAATAAAAAACATATGACGAAGAAAAGTTTTGCATGTTAAGGCAACGAGGAAGGTTCTAGAAATGATGACCCATAGTTGGACACATCCAGCGCATGGACAGAAATGGAGAAGAGCCATCAAAACAGAGGCCGAGCTGGAGAAAAAGCTTGGAAATCTGTAAGGAGTTAGGAATTGAAAGAGAGAGAGAGAGGGCAAACAGGTAAAATTTCCAGAAAGAAGAATATACAGAATGAAAAGAAAATGGCCAAAAATAGGGTCTTGGCCAATGCTTGCATTATAGGGTGGGAAGACTGAAAGGCATTAGGATAGATTCCTAAGAGAAGCAGAAAAATATGGTGCCAGGAAAAGCTAGGTGGAGAAAGTAATTAAGCAGGAACTGTGATCATCAATAGGCAAAACTCCTGGGTTAGCTTATTAGAAAAAATCATTGATAACCTTTAAGAAAACTATTTAATGGACTGGTGGTGCCAAAGCTAATTTCAAGGAGTTAAGAAATGGTTGGATGTTGAGAAAGTAAAGGGCGTGGGTATAGACGAGTGGTTCTCAAACACCACCTGCAAGCCTGGGGGCTTTGAGAAATCCAGCCCTCTTGGGCCCCACCTCTGGAGACTCTGGTTCAGTGGGCCTGGAAGCAGTAGTGCTGGTGAAGAGGACGAACCACAGGAAGTGTCTTACCTATGCTTGACTGTGGCTCGTGGTGAGCCTGTTGTTTGGATGGTTGATTGACTGTGTGGTTTGAGGGGAGGGTAGTCGGTAACTCCTAAGCGTGGGATCAGTTGATTTGGGAAAGAGACAGTAAAAGTCTCAAATTGGTGTGCAACGGTGAAAAGCAAGGAACAGTGGGGAAGGGAAAACTGACCAAGGCAACAAAGCAGAGCAGGAACAGACAAGGAGTGAACAAATATTTATTCGGCTGAGGACTAGGAGCCATGGCAGTTACTTGAGAGTAATGTAAAGTATTGGGAGAAAGAGATGGAGAAATACTAAAATCTAGACAGAAGGGTTTGGAGTTGGTACTTCAGAGCTATCATTCTCAAACTGTGGTCCTCAGGCCTCTGCTCCAGACCTATTGAACTGGAGGCCCTGGGACTGGGGCCCAGCAATCTGCATTTTAATAAGTTCTCCCATTTGGATGCAAGTTTGAGAACCACTGCTTCAGAGAAAAATTAAAACAAAAACAGGCCATATCTTTTCTTATTAAATGTACAAGCAACATAGTGAAAATGGTGTTTGGAAAAGATTTTCTAATCAGATATGGGGATTTGCAAAAAGATGAAAATGGATGAAGTTGAAATACCCTAGCTTTGAGGGGCTGGAATAAAATGACAACTAAAGAAATGGATGGAAGAGGCAAATACAGCATCAGCACAGGGCTTTGGTAACAGGACACGTAGAAGGAGAGGGAAGAAGGTCTAAGCATTCTTCATTTGCCTGCTGAGAGCAGCCTGTGGTGTTAGTATCAGTCATGATGATCAACTAAGGAAATTGAGAAGGGTGTGTGCTATGGGAAAGAAAGCACAGAGGTTTCCATTTTGTTTCAAAGTCCAGGTGATACAGTTGAGAAGGTGTGTCCTGGAGGTCACTGGACATGAAAAGAGACACAGAGAAAGCAGACCTGGGGCTGACCCTGGCAGGTGGCAGCAGACACAGCTTGAGGAGTTAAGATACATATATAGGTAACCTTGAGTGACAAATGTACCGCACCCTCACTGCATGTGAGCCACAGTAAAATGATCAGCATCTCAGTCTGGCTGGAGCACCTTGTGTATATGGGTGGGGGGCAGTGGGCAGGGAGAGCAGTAAAAGGCAAATGTTCTTTAGTCATCTAGTTTAAAATGCGTCTGTGATCTTGCTTTTATTAAAATGAAATACTATCTATAATAGACAACCCTATAATTTCAATGAATGCTTTATTTTTTTGTTTTTCATAAACTTTATTTTTTGGGAATAGTTTTACATTTACAGAAAAATTGAGAAAATAGTAGAAAGAGTTCCCAGATATGCCCTCACTCAGTGTTCACTATCATTAACATGTTATATTTGGTTTTTGTTTGTTTTGTTTTTGTTTTTGTTTTTTTGAGACAGGGTCTCACTTTGTCACCCAGGCTGGAGCGCAGTGCTGTGATCACAGCTCACTGCAGTCTGTACCTCTTGGGTCCAAGAGATTCTCCTACCACAGCCTCCCGAGTAGCTGAGTAGCTGGGACTACAGGCACACCACCATGCCCGGTTAACTTTGTTTCTCTTTGGTAGAGATGCGGGGGGTCTCATTATGTTATCCAGGCTGGTCTTGAATTCCTGAGCTCAGGCAATTCTCCTGCTTTGCCCTCCCAAAGTGTTGGGATTACAGGTGTGAGCCCCTGCACCAGGCCCATATTATATTTATATGGTACATTTGTTATAATCAATGAACCAATATGGATACACTGTTATTAACTAAAATCCATTGTTTTAAACTTCTTGAGTTTTGCTTTTTTTTTTTTTTTTTTTTTTTTTGATGGAGTCTCGCTCTGTCGCCCAGGCTGCAGTGCAGTGGCACAATCTAGGTTAACTGCAACCACCGCCTCCCGGGTTCAAGCAATTCTCCTGCCTCAGTCTCCTGAGTAGATGGGACTACAGGCGCGTGCCACCATGCCCAGCTAATTTTTTGTATTTTTAGTAGAGATGGGATTTCACCGTGTTAGCCAGGATGGTCTCCATCTCCTGACCTCGTGATCTGACCCCTCAGCCTCCCAAAGTGCTGGGCCCTGTGCCCGGTTTTTACCTGTTTTTAATTTTTATTTTACCTGTTGCAGGATCTCATCCAGGCTATATTTACTGGTCATGTCTTGGTCAGTAGGCTGATAGCTTCTCAGGCTTTCCTTATTTTTGATGAATTCCCTTGGTTTTGCGTTGTCCTGGTCAAGTGTTTCGATGTTTTAAAAATAGTATAACAACTAACACTTCCTCAGCATTTTATATGTAGTGTCTCTTAACATTCACAGTACAGACACTTCTGACTGGATTGTGTTACCATGATTATGATTTCATAGCTGGGGAGACCAAGTCTCCTTTTTATTTCTTATGACACATTTAACAATAGAATGCAAGAGTTGAGTTAGTGTAGGAGGTTGAAGACAGAGGCACACATTTTTTTTCAAAATCCATAGATAAATTTCTTTATTTCCCTGCACCACTTACCCCAGCGGCTTCCAACTACCCCACCCTCCACCCCACCACCCACCCAGGAGGGCAGTTTAATTTTTTCTGAAATGGATTTGCGCCCCGAAAGCTGTAAGATTGTGTGCTTGCTTCTCTCATTCCTTTAGAAGGCTGCTACTCCCCTCTCCAAGCAGGTCATTGGAAACATGGGTTGTAACAGTGTGTCACTTTACAGAGACCTGGGAAAACGGGCCAGGTGTCAGCTCCTCAGTGAGTGCAGAAAGCAGCTGTCTGAAGATGATACATCGTCTGGCCTCGACTTCCTCCAGTCCAACCTCTTAGGAGCAGTTACAGTTAAGCCAAATGTCTGACCATTTTTTAATCACCGAACAGATAATAATTCAAAGGCCAGGCCAAAGCAACCTCTCTGAAAAGATCTTGTGAAATCATTTCTCTTCGCAAATCCATAAAAATCACCCCGGACTCCTTATCAATAGGGAGGGTTAAACAGGGAGCAGAAGCCGTTGGATTATGATGTGCGCATTTTAATGAAATTCCTCTCCTGCTGAGATGTTCCCTGCAGATTTTCCATATTTCAGCCTGGGAAAGGTTTGATGCTTTCCTGCCAGTGCCAAGAGTTAATTGAAAACATTTCAGGATAAATTTGGCTCGGGGGCCAACCCTTCCAGCCCATCATTATTCTTAGCAATAATAGAAGAGTAATATAATTATTAATAGGCATGTTGTATCCTCTTATGGTGCCCGTGGATTTAGGAACCGTGTCTTTGACGTTCTTTCTAAAACGTCACACAAAACCCTGAAATGCGAGACTAGGAACTTAGAAGAAAAACAAGCTTTTGCTGCTAAATTATATAGTTCGTCTCTTCCTGTTTGGAGTGGATGAATGGTAGCAGATGATTGCTGCTTTTCCTAAAAAGTTCTATTTTCAAATCTAGCATTGGGTTTTGAGAAAGACGCACTATGGATATTAAAAGAAAATGTATGTAAACATTGGCAAAACAGTTTACACAACTAAAATCATGTTAAGATTTAACATAGCACTCACTGAGGGAATTATTTTGACATCATCTACCAAAATTGAATTAGCCTTAAATTTTAAATACAACCTATTTTACCCTCTGCATGCTATTTGACTGTCTCTTGAACTTTATTAAATAACACAGCAAACTAATATTTAGTTGTTGTTATGAACAGGAATTCGAATTCTGATTTTCTTTGCTTTTTAATGTGATTTGGAATGTTTACTCTTTTACTAGCACCTTTCCTTGTAGTTTGAACACCTATAATTAAATCTTCTTTTCAAGCGTAATGTCTCAGGAGTCCTTGTAGAAATGTTAGGATAACAGAGAAAATCAGAAACACATCTCTGTTCTGGGTATTGCCTCTTAAAGGGAGGAGTTAACACCATCCAACCTTCAGATATGTTCTTGTAGCCAGGAGCACAGGCATAATGTGTACGAAGGAATGGGTAAGGTAAGTCACACAGATTGGTAGCACCGCTTACTTTTTCAGAGCAGTGCTTTACATTTCTAATCTGACATTTAAGTCAATCATTGTGCCATCTTTTTGTTCTCTAAAAATACGTCAGAGTTTTATCCATATATATGTACATTTTAGGTGTGTGTTTTAATCTCATTGCATGCCCATTTTCTACACAGGGAAAACTGAGATGCAACAGTGTAAGGGGCTGAGTGGAAAGAGCATCTCAAGGTCTCATCTGCCCTTGGTTTCTCCTTTGCTTGGCCTTCTAGGGTGGGGGCTCAGCGAAGGCAGGGACTTCTTCAATTGCTGCTGTTTTCCTCTGGTGCCTAAAAGGGTGCTGAACATTTGCTGAATAAATGGGGAAAAAAAACTGCTGACTCATCTTGACTCTTGCCTTTCCTTGGGGAAACAAACCCAATTAGAAGTAATTTTCTACTTCATTAAACTATAATTGTGTGGTTTTTGTGGAGTTCTCTAATAAGATCATTTTAACTTAAGACGTATAATGAGTACTTTGGGGATATTCTCTTAGATGTTAGCTAGAAAGATTACTGTTTCTGTAGTGGGATTTCAGGACTCTCCATAGAACTATGATGCTATGGTTTGAACATGTCCCTAAAGTTTATGTGTTGGAAACTGAATCCCCAGTGGAGGTGTTGAGAGGTGGGACCTCACGAGGGGATTAGGTCATGAGGGTTCTGCTCTCAAGGACAAATTAATGCCATTACTGAGGGAGTGAGCTGGTTATCAGGAGTGGGATCCCGATAAAAGACTGTTTGGTCCCCTTCTCTTTCTCTCTCTCTTTCATGCTCTTTTGCCCTTCTGCCTTCCACAATGAGATGATGAAACACAAAAGCCCTCACCTGATGTAGCCTCTCGATCTTGGACTTCTTCGAATTGTAAGACTGTAAGACATACATTTCTTTGTTTAAATAAATTATCCAGTCTGTGGGTCTCTGGTATTCTCTTTTTTTTTTGAGACGGAGTCTCACTCTGTGACCCAGACTGGAGTGCAGTGGTGCAATCTCATCTTGGCTCACTGCAATCTCCGCCTCCCGGGTTCAAGCGATTCTCCTGCCTCAGCCTCCTGAGTAGCTGGGATTACAGGTGCGTGCCACCACACTCAGCTAATTTTTGTATTTTTATTAGAGATGGGGTTTCACAATGTTGGTCAGGCTGATCTCGAACTTCTGACCTTGTGATCTGCCCACCTCGGCCTCCCAAAGTGCTGAGATTACAGGCATGAGCCACGGTCCCCGGCCTGTGGTATTCTTTTATAGCAGCAAAAATCAAACTAAGACGTATACCAAAAGATGCCCCTACTTCATTAAATATACTTTGCATGAAATCCCATGATATCTTCAGCTCTTGTCAGTGTCCCTCAAAGTGTGATCAATATATTCTCCCAAGATGCCTGATGAAAACAGATTCCCATGGCTTGGCCTTTAGAGATTCTGGTTCAGTAGGAAGAAGAGTGGATCCTAGAAATGTGCATTTTGAACAAGCTCCCCAGATAACTTTTATGTACCCTAAAGTGTGGGAAATTTTGGATTAAAGTTTTGACCCCTGTTGTAATGAATGTGGCCTTAAAAGAAGCTGTTGCTGTGTATAATATGGTATTATTATATGATAAGATATTTGCTTTAGGGGGAATGAGCTTTCTTTAAAGCAAAGCCTAACAAAAGAGAACGCCAACGGTAGAATTCTCAATAAAGGAAATTAAAAATGTAACCATAATGCTGTCACGCCTCCAAATCCAACTTCTTTTCAAATCCCCTGTATTAGTTGGCTGGGGCTGCTGTAACAACGCACCACAAACTGAGCACTTAATCAACAGAAATTGACTCTGTCCTGGAACTTAGAAGTCCATGTTCAAGGTATAGATAGAGTTGATTCCTTCTGAGGGCTGGGAGGAAGCATCTGTTTCATGCCTCTCCACTAGCTTCTGAAGGCTTGCTGGCCATCTTTGGCATTCTTTGGCTAGGCGTCACCCTAATCTCTGCCTTCATCGTCACGTCTTTTTCCTATGTGCATGTGTTTGTGTGCAAAGTTCCCCCTTTTCAAAGCAAGGTCACCAGTCATATTGGTCCACTCCAGCATGATTTTATTTTAACATAAGTAAGCTACATACGCAATGACCCTGTTTCTAAATAAATTCATACTCGGAGATACTAGAGGTTAGGACTTCAATCTGTGAATTTGGGGAGGAACATAATTCAACCATAACATCTTGCGTCCTGAACAATAGGCACCAGGGACACTTGAGTTTGGAGCAGCTCATGTTAGGCCAAAGGCAACAAGTCCCCTGCCCTGCAGGTTGGTTTCATAGACATGTCCCAGCAACGGCAGCCACATCAAGTGTAGCATGGACTGTCTTCTAGAGTCACCGCCTGAGCTGCTGGATGACAGGCATCGTGGGGAAGTGGAGACGATGGAAGACAAACAGGGGCTGAAGCAGAGGAGCTAAAGAGGAAGCTGGGGAAATTGCTGCCGCCAATGACATCCCCAAATTTCTATATCCAGGAGCTTAGGGGCACCATCAGTATGGTTGACAGGGGAGACCGGGAAACTTTTCTTGTTTCTTTTTCTTATTTTAAAAATCTTTTTAGTTTTTGTGGAGACGGGGTCTTGCCTTGTCACCCAGACTGGGTGCAATGGTGTAATCAGAGCTCATCGTAGCCTTTAACTCCTAGTCTCAAGGAATCCTTCTGCCTCAGCCTCCTGAGTCACTTGGACTACAGGCACGCATCACCATGCCCAGCTAACATTTTTATTTTTATTTATTTTTTGGTAGAGCCAGAGGTCTCACTGTGTTGCCCAGGCTGTTCTAGAACTCCTGACCTCAAGCAATTCTTCTGCTCCAGCCTTCCAAAATACTGGGATTACAGGTATGAGCCACCACCCCTGGCCCTTTTCTTACTTCTAAGTGTTGACCTAGCAAGTATGCCATCGTTCTCATGTAGCTCGTATCAATATTTATTTGGATGGTTGTGAAGGGGATGGATAGAATTGTGGGAGTGGCTGAAGCATGCCTCTCCCCTCCACACCTTGACTCTGCTATTTGTGGCTGGCTGATGTGGTGATGATGATGATAATGATAATTATGATATCGTCTCTAAAGTATGCGGTGTAGTTCTGGCACATATGAGACACTTAATAAATACTGGATGAATGAATAGCTTGAAAGGGCTAAAGCCTCACTTAAGACCAAGCATGTTTGCTTCCTGGGAGAAACATTACAAACAATTAAAGTCAGATGGCACGTCTGGAATGTATTTAGTTGGCAAAAAAGAATCTATTCCAGAAGATTGGGTTTGGCTCTGGGATGTTTTATATAACCTTAAGTTAGAAATGAATATTTAAAATGAGACTCAGTAAATAAGGCTAAATATAAGACTAACACATACAGAATCTTTAAACTTTATCACTAAAGAAAGTTGCCTTTGTCACCGCTTCCCAATGGAAAATGTTTGTATCAGAAGCTGAAGAAGAGAGGTTCTCAGGACCTGATACCTTTGAGATGACTCTAACCCTAGACTAGGGCCACATAATTTGCGGGTCTACTAATCATAATAGCACCTCACATTTGATTGGGTCTTTATGGTGCACAGGATGAAGTTCATAGTATGCACTCATGAGGTCCACATTTTACCCTCTGCTGCAGGAAGGGTAAAGATCATCATCTCAATTTCACATTGATGGTAACCACTACTGTTCACTGACGACCTGCCCCATGTTCCTGCCTATTAAGATATAAGTAAGAGCAGTTTGAACTTTCATTCTTGGAATTCTCGTACTCTCCCCATGCATCTGCCAAATTCTCAGGGTATCACTTTTTTCTAGTCCCATTTGAATCTAATGTTCTACTTTTCCTCTTTTTTCTTTTAGAGACGGGGTCTCGTTCTGTCACTCAGGCTGGAGTGCAGTGGTGTAATTACAGCTCACTGTACCCTCAACTTCCCAGGCTCAAGCCACCCTCTCACCTCAGCCTCCCAAGTAGCTGAGACTACAGGTGCATGCCCCTACATCCAGCTAATTATTTATTTATTTATTTTTATAGAGACAGGGCTTCACTGTGTTGTGCAGGTTGGTACTGAGATCCTGTTCTCAAGCAATCCTCCCATCTTTGCCTCCCAAAGTGCCGGGATTATAAGCATGAGCCACCAGACCCAGCTATACTGCTTTTCTTGTACTCTTATTTTCTCCCTGCATTGTGGATGTCTTTATGTCCACTCCAGCACTAGCCCTCAATGAGACAAAGCTCTTTCTTTGCCGAGGGAACCACATTCCTCAGTCCCTTACAAAAATCAGGAACATTCAGTAGGGGTGATGATGTATGGTATATTTTTATTAGAGTTTATTGATAACAGCAAAAGATACACATGTAAATTTTATGCAGCAGATAATTTAAAGAGAAGATTAGATGCCCTCATTCACTGCAAGTCACCTCAGGTTTCTGTGTCTGGCCATGTTGCTATGTTGTCCTATATTGCTGTCCTCTCTCATGCCCTTCTCTGCTCTCTTCTGATTTCTCCATCTCAAATTATTGTTTACTTATAAAAAGCACTTGAATTATCTTCGTGTGTTCTCCACTCAAACTCTCCGTCTGGAGCCTCTCTCCATGCTGCTATTCAATGACTTATCAAGGTTCTTCCTACATGGTCTATTTTTTCTTTAAAAGGGACTTTGGTTCCACCTGGTAAAATAAGTTTTCTTCCTTTCCTTTTAGCTCAAGTTCTCATAACAATTATCTAAGGTAGACATGATTAAATGCTTTCGTTTTTGCTGTTCTTCACAAAGAAAGCAGTAACATGTATTATTAATTCTAAGTAAAGATGGATTACAACAAATATGAACAGCAAAGCAGGACAAACAATTTATAGGACACAACATGGAAATGGTGAGGATGGTAAAAGAAGAAGGCTTAGGAAAATTTATTGTTTTATTTAGGAGGAAGATATAAAACTTTCCAGCCCTTAGACATTGAGATAAAATAATAGTTAAATACATGGGCTAAGTTTTAAGATAAATGCTAGACAAAATAGAAGTACAATTTATTACTTCAGATAACTGAGGAAAGGGGGAAGGTGCAACAAAACAGCAACAAGCATCCTCAACATAATAAAAGCCGTATTTGACAGACCTACAGCTATCACCATGCTCAAGGTGGAAAACTGAAAGCCTTTCCTCCATGATCTGAAATGCGGTAAGGATGCCCACTTTCACCATTGCTATTCAGCATGGTACTGGAAGGCTAGGGCAATCAGATAAGAGAAAGAAATAAGGATATCCAAATTAGAAATGAAGGAGTCAAATTATCTTTGTTTGCAAATGATATGATCTTATTATATATTGAGAAAAACTTGAAGACTCCACCATAAAACTATTACAGCTGGTAAACAAAGTTGATAAAGTTGCGGGATACAAACTCAACATGCAAAACTCAGTGGCATTTCTATATGCCAGCATTGAACAATCTGAAAAAGAAATTTAAAAAATAATCCCAATAGCCCAAATAAAATTAAATGCCTAGGAATTAACCACAAAAGTGAAAGGTCTCTATAAAGAAAACCATAAAATGCTAATGAAGAAATTGAAGAGGACACCAAAAAGTAGAAAGGTATTCTATGTTCATGGATTGGAAAAATCAATATTAAAATGTCCATACTAACCAAAGCAATCTATAATTCAATGAAATCTCTTTCAAAATACCAATGACATTCTTTAAAATTTATATGGAGCCACAAAAGACCCAGAATAGCCAAAACTATCCTAAGCAAAAAGAACAAAACTGGAGGATCACATTGCCTGATTTCAAATTATACTATAGAGCTATAATAACCAAAATTGCATAGCACTGGTATACAAACAGACATATAGACCAATGGAACATAATAGAGAACCCAGAAACAAATCTACACACCTACAGTGAACACATTTTCAACAAAGGTGCCAAGAACATACATTGGGGAAAAGACAGTCTCTTCAATAAATTGTGCTGGGAAAACTGGATATCCATATGCAGAAGAATAAAACTAGGTTGGACACAGTGGCTCATGCCTGTAATCCTAGCACTTTGGGAGGCTGATGCTGGTGGATCGTTTGAGATCAAGAGTTCGAGACCAGTCTGGCCAACATGGTGAAATTCTATCTACAAAAAATCAAAAATTAACTGAGCATAGTGGCAGGCACCTGTAATCCTAGCTAGTTGGGAGGCTGAGACTTGAGAATCACTTGAACTCGGGAGGCAGAGGTTGCAGTGAGCTGAGATCACGCCACTGCACTCCAGCCTCGGTGACAGAGCGAGACTCTGACTCCAATAAATAAATAAATAAATAAATGAAAGATGGCTAGACCCCTATCTCTTGCCATATACAAAAATCAAATATATTGATTAAAGGCTTAAATCTAAAACCTCCAACTATGAAACTATTGCAAGAAACCATTGGAGAAACTCTCCAGGACGTTGGTCTGGGCAAAAATTTCTTAAGTAATATCCCACAAGCACAAGCAACCAAAGCAAACATGAACAACTGGAATTATGTCAAGTTAAAAAAGCTTCTGGCTGGACATGGTGGCTTACGCTTATAATCCCAGAACTCTGGGAGGCTAAAGCAGGTGTTTAAGAGGCCAGGTGTTTGAGACCAGCTTGGACAACATGGTGAAACCCTGTCTCTACTAAAAATACAAAAATCAGCCAGGCGTGGTGGCACGTGCCTGTAATTCCAGTTTCTTGGGATTAAGCTGAGGTGGGAGCTCACTTGAACCTGGGAGGCAGAGGTTGCAGTGAGTTGCAGTTGCACCACTGCACTCCAGCCTGGACAAGAGAGTGAGATTCCATCTCAAAACATAAAAAATAAATTAAAAACCTTCTGCACAGCAAAGGAAACAATCAACAAAGTGAAGAGACAACACACAGAATAGGAGAAAATATTTGCAAACTACTCATCTGACAAGGGATTAATAACCAGAAGATATAAGGAGCTCAAACAACTCTATAGAGAAAAATCTAATAATAAAAAAAATGGGCAAAAGATTTAAATAGATGTTTCTCAAAAGAAGACATGCAAGTGGCAAACAGGCATATGAAAAGGCTCATTGGTCATCAAAGAAATGGAAATCAAAATTGTAATGAGATATCATCCCACCCCAGTTCAAGTAGCTTATATGCAAAAGACAAACAATAACAAATGCTGGTGAGAATGTGGAAAAAAGGGAACCCTCATACACTGTTGGTGGGTATGTAAATTAGTACAACCACTAAGGAGAACAGTTCAGAGGTTCCTAAAAAAACGAAAAAAAAAAACTAAAAATAGAGCTATCATTTAATCTAGAAATCCTACTGCTTGATATATACCCAAAATAAAGGAAATCAGTATATTGAAGAGGTATCTGCACTCCCACATTTGTTGCAGCACTGTTGGCAATAGATAAGATTTGGAAGCAACCTAAGTCTTGGGGGTGCCAAGGGAGGGACAGTTGTGGGGGATGGGGAAGTCAGGGAGGGTTAACATGGGGAGAAATGCCAGATGTAGGTGACAGGGGGAGGCGAGGGGTGGGGGGATGGAGGCAGCAAATCACATTGCCATGTGTGTGCCTATGCAACAATCCTGCATGATGTGCATATGTACCCCAGAACCTAAAGTACAATTAAAAAAAAAAAAGAAAGAAATGAAAAAAAAAGGAAATAAATAAATAAATGTTCCATTCACAAGAAAATGCTAAAGAAAAAAAAAGTTCTTGCAAACTGGTGCTTCCCCTCTCCTGCTGTTTTTGGACCTATGCGCCATGATAAGAAATCTAGGCTAGTCTGCTAGATGTGAGACATGTGATTCAGTTGTCACTGTCAACCCAGCCAATTTCCAGACATGTGAATGAGGCCACCAGGAATCAGCCCTCTCTACCCTGACCTGGCACCCAGCTACAGACAAATTAGCCAAGAGAAGGTCAAGATCATTACCTTGCTGAGCCCAGCCCAAATTACTAACCCAACAAAGGAGACACAAAATTGGGATCAAACAAATGACTAAAAACTTTAAGCTACTAAGTTTTGGGGTGGTCTATGATGCAGCAGAGGGCAAATAATAAAATCGTGAATTTCCTGGCAGTAACCTAAAATTGGCAGTTTTTTCCTTTTGTTTTGTCTTAAAATACTATTGGTTTCAATAAGCTGAATTTTGTGAAATAGAGAAAAATCAGGAGACAGTGAGCAAGGACTCTGTTCGGCAATTTACATGAAATAGGAGTCCATTTGTTTCCAGAACTTACAAATAATTATTTTCAAAATAATATGCCATGTGAAATGTTATGATTAGTTTAGTTATTATAAATAATTGTCCTTCTAGAATATAACAGTATGTTTTCATTTTAGTACATGTCAAGAATCAGGGCAGGGCAGGGAAGGGAAGGGAAGGGAAGGGAAAAGAACAATGTTATTTGAATTTTGCCCAATATTTCAAATGTTCTTGGGCTCTTTAGGCTGTTTACATTTTAAGAATCAGTAAGGTGTTAAAGTTATGATCACAATCTCTTGATGCAAACAGACCTAGATTTTATATTCACCAACTTTCTCACTGAATGACCATGGTTAAGTCATTTAAGCATCTGTTCCGTCATTTTAAAAGTATTATTTTATAACAATAAAAATAATTATTATTATTCATAAAGTTATAGTAATGATGAAATAATGTGGTACATATGTGCTCAGCATTGTCATGGCAAATAATCACTTAATAATATGAACAATCATTGATTGTTTCTATTATTTGAATGTAATGATGTAACTTGGTCATTTTAACTTTCCTGGAATTAGTTGTGATTGCAATTATGATTACTATTATGGTTAAAATGAATAATATTTTGGTCACTTAAATTTTCTTAGAAATTCAGGGAATTCATCTTGCTTTCTAAGCTTTGCTTATTGTATTGGTCTCTTAAGCATTTTAACATTTAGGTGTACGTGCCCAGAAATGTCATTATTATTCCTTGTTCCTGCCTTCCTCAGACACCTCTGACTTTCTTTCATCCCTGCTGGGAGTATTCTCTGGGCATCACCTCCTCTGCCCACGGCACGCCTCTCTCTCTCAGTCTCTGTGGAAGCATCACTCTCAGGGTTTTTACAATGACCACTATGCAAAGCTGACTTTTGCTTGAACTTCAGACCTGTAGCTGGTTTCCTGCAGTACACCACCAACGGGGTATCCTGTGTGTCCTCACACACCACTTGCTCTCCTACCTTCCTTCCTCTAGGATCAAAGGTGACATCAGCCACTGGTTACCCCCACCAGAAACCCAGGAGTCATCTTGGCCTCTTCGCTCGCTGAACACCCCATATTTGACCAACGGCAGTGTCTTGAACCTGACTTCTTCCTCCCCTTCACTGATACTCCTCAAATTCCATCCCTGGCCTTTGTTCACTGCCTCTGAACTGTTCTGTCATCTCCGATCTTTTTCCCTTATAGCTACCACATGCTCTGAGCAAAAAGTGAACCTTCTAGCTTTCAGCTGGGAACACCCAGGGATTCCCAATCTTGTTCATTATGTAGGGTAAAGTCTATGCCTAGTATGTCCTTCAAGGCTTCCATGACTTGGCATGAACCCTTCTTTTCAGGCCCTGGCTACTTTCTACTGGTAACAGGTGGTCTCATGCACAGCACTGTGCTGATTCATCCCTCCATGTCTTTGGACATGTTGTTCCTCCTGTAAAATCAAGTTTAGCCTAATGCTGCCTCTATACATATCTTAAGTTCAGCCTACAGGTTTCTCTGTACATTGCGAACCATAACAAGTGGAGGTGTGAACCGACTGTAGCCTACTCTTGTGCCAGTCACCAAGTTTTGGCCAATCCAATGTAGTCAACTGTTTGAACTGTGTTTAAATAAGGCAAACGCTGAGCTGTAACCAATCCAGCTGTTTCTGTCCCTCACTTCAGTTTTCTATACATCTCTTTCGTTTTTCTGCCCATAAATCTTCTTCTAGCACGTGGCTGCACTGGAGTCCCCCAGTCTACTGTGGCTCAGGAGGCTGACCGATTTGTGAATCGTTCTTTGCTCAGTTAAACTCTTACATTTAATCCAACTGAAGTTTTCTCTTTTAATACCTCTAATGCAACAGCTTTCCTCACCTTTCTCTTGGCTAACTCCCATGCCTGTCTTTAGACTTAACTTCAATGTCACCTTCTCCAAGAAGCTTTCCTTGTACCCAGCGTCATGTTGTCATCCTCTTCCATGCTTGCCATGTCATATAAAAAGTTTCTCTGTGTGCCTATCTCCTCATCCTGAATATCAGCTTGTCCACGGACGAGACTGTATCATATTCACATGGATACCCCCATACATAGCACACCCTCAGGAAATGCCTCTGGAATTCTTTTTATACCCCCCACCACCTGTTCAAGGTTATGGACATAAGTTTTAGTCATTGCAAAAGCTTGTTTTGATGTTTGTTACAGAAGGAATCTCTACACCGGTGAAACTACCTGGCAGGTAAGAAGTGACATGGATTAAAACCCAAGGTCAAAGACTGGCATTTTTCTAAAAGAAATGCCTGTGACGAAGACCTCGAATCTCACTGAAATTCTTCCTCATTTTGATGCTTAGTATAACATTTAATCAGGGATAAAATATACAATCAGTTTTAGTTGTGGTTTTACCCCCATTCTGGTATCTAAGAACCCGCAAATATCCTATAGAACTTATAAAATTTAAATAAAAGATAAACTTGGAAGGACACATATTGATAACCAGAGAACACAAGGCTGTCTATAATAGCATTTTGTTTTTTATTACAGATTGAAGATGTCCTTAACAACGTTGTGTAGGTACTATCTGTTTGCTTAAGGAGAACATGTTATAGATAACTACAGTATATACCAGCATCACTGAGAGTAGCTGTCTTTGATCAACTTTATAGAATTGAACTCTTAGAACAATCAGTAAAGTATTGTTTTGGTGAATGCTGTATCTAAGACATAGACATTTGATTTTATTATGGAACCCATGCTCCTGAAATAAGGGGAGAAAACACTTTCTGCGTCTCAGCAGCCCTTCTGGCTTCCCTTGCATGCATATTACACAGGGTTTGAAGGTAGCCCTCCAAAATATTAGCTGAAAGCTTCCTCGGAAAGCAAATCTTTCCCACATCCTTCCCTGCAGTTCCTCTTTAAGAGGTGTCAGCATGGCTGAAAGAATGAAGTGGCTGCACATTGTCTGGCCGTGCTATTATGTGCTTAACATTTCCATAACAAAAGTGCCACTCGACTTCTCCCCGATTAATGCAGCTCGAGGGCTCTTGTCGTCCTTTAATAAAACATTGTTGAAATCATTTATTTAGAGCCCCTGGTTACTAGTGGGAGAATGACCATCTTTGTGCCAAAATGTAGTGTATACAGTCCACTATTTCGTAGTAGATCATTCTGTTATTTAAGAAATTGGTGAAATTGATGCTTAGAAGGAAGGTATTTATGCTAATAGCACATGACTTATGTCATTCAGATAGTCAAGGGTGAACCTTTTCCACTGTCTTCCAGAGGCAATCTCTCAAACAGATTACAGTAAAGTCTGACTTTACTTCACTCACAAGGCAGCGAGACCCCCTGGAAACTCAACCCGCCTTGACTACAGTGGCCACAAGGCATTTGCAATCCGATGCTCTCCTACAACCTTGCTTTGAGTAGCTGGGAGAAACAGGGTCAACTGGCAAGATTTCTGATGTCCCTTGGTGTAAGAGGTCAAAAAAACAAATAACACAGGCTTTTCTTTTTATGGGTTGAAAAGAGATACATGAGGTTATTTTGTTAGAGAGCCTCCACAATGAACTCAACAACTTAATGCAAAGCCAAAGTTTAAACATAGAAAAAAATTTAATACAGTATTTGAGGTCTCTGAAAGTCCTGATGGTGTTTTGGGGATCTGTTTTTATTTGATGCTCTGTAACATTGCTGGGATGGGGTGAGAGTGTGAACACAGATGGTGCAAGGAAGAGAGAAAGCTCATTCCTATGAGGGTTCTCCTGACTCTTCAAGGCAGAGAGATGGAAATATTCTGTCTTCACCCTCAGGAACCTCATCTGGAGAATGGCGGTGCACCCTAGATGTGTTAGAGTCTGAAAGTCTCTTAAATTTGTGGCAGTCAGTGTCAGGAGCTATGTCCATCCTTCTAGACATTTGTAGGGTTCCTGTCCAAGCACAGAGAAGTCCTGCTTAGTAGAAAGAACTTATTTCCCTACAGATATTTTTCCACTTTATGTACGTGTGTTGCTCGCGCACATTGCTATATATTGTTAAAAATAAACAGAGACCTTATGTTATGTCCATTGTGATGATGTACAAAAGCGTTGCTGTGTGCTCGGGTGAGCAGTGAAGCCTGAACCTCCTTCTATTTACTGTATGGTCACTGTCAGTTCAATGAACTGCCTCCTTGTTCTCCACCATTGTCCCACACTCCCTTAAACATTTGTCACTGAAGTGCCTCCAAAGACAAATAAACTGTCACTGAGAATTCAAACCTGCGAACTGGGAAAATGGGAAAGGCCGTGAGGACTCATGATTTTACATGGAATCTAGAAGGAGTTCCTCTCACTCTGGCAGAGTTCTGTTGGAAGGGTGGTGCTTTTTGAGAATCCCCGGGAAAAGCCAGAGATACCTTTTCTTTCATTAATGGTACTTCCAGCCACTCTCCATGGGACATTTGAGACGGCCAAATGTCCAAAATTCCAAAAGGCTCCCCAGAGAGCGTGAGATATTACAGATGTCAACATCTGTAAAAATCCTTTCTGCTGAGAAGCAGATGGCAATATGCAACCTCATAACCACTAGCCAAGGGTTCTAACATCTCAACAACCTCCTCTAGGTCTGTAGGGGGACCAGAGGACTCGGGCTCCAGTGTATAATTGTTTAAATTAAAATGGACCACCGATCAATGTTCACTTTCTTCAAGGAAGAAAACAGAAAGCCTCGTGTCCTTTCTCCCCAAGAGCGAGCTGTGTTGATTTATTCCAGGCAGATGCTTTTGACAGGACCCTGTAAAATCAAGTTGTGAGTTTATTGTAGCAGTTAATTATCAGGCCTTTTCTAGTGCTAATGCCTTTTACTTCTTACTGGGGAAAACTGGGCCTTTTACTGGGACAAAGACTTAACTTTTAGTCAAGAATGTGTTAAAATAACATGAGATGGAGATGATTTAAATATATTTAAGGACAAACGCAGAAGCACTGCTAGCTTGTCGTTTTGTAAAGAAAGCTGATTTCATTTACAAGTCTCTGGGAATACTCTTTGTTCACTTCCCACAGAAACAACGCTCTCAGCTTTGTTTTAACAATATGTTTACTCAACCATTCAGGTGACTGGAGATTCCAACCACACACCACTCTCCTGGGCTTAAGTCTGACACTACAGCTATCTTAGACTTTCTAATACTATACATATAGAAATCGTGGTTTTAGGTGCACCAAGAAGTGCCTCGAGTACCTCCATAAAAGCTGGGAAAAGAGCGAGTTGGAGGCACAAGAAACCTTGAAAGTAGGGGGTGGGAGTGGGTAGGAGGAAGTCGGAATGGGGGCACAGCTTTGTTAATTACTTTAGGCAGCAGAGAAATCTGGTTATGTTTTTTCAGCACATGTTAATATCAAATAAAGAGACACCAGATCTTGCTAATCTGTCGACCCCTCAGACAAAGTTTATTTGTGGTGACTTTTAAACTCCTGACTTGCCTTCCAATCACCGCGTTTAAAATGAAAAGCTTTAAATAAACACCAGGAATAGAAGATAAATAAACTTTTTTTCCCCTTGCAAGTGCCTAGCTTGGCGAGGTTCAGGCTCAAATCCCCAGAGGACAGAGCGCTCTCTTTTGTGTTAATGTTTAAAAGATTTTCCAATGCCGGAGTTTATTCCTACTGCAAACATTTCTATTTACAAGGTCAAGTGTATCAGCACTCGACACAGCTTAAGAGTGTAATTATTTATCTAAGGGCGTTTGAGTGTAGATCAGTAGCTCTGGCAGGAACCCAGCCTTCAGCCACTGCTAAACAACTCCTCACAACAATATTACAAGTTCTGGTGATTGTTCCTCTGCCCTGTGTGTTTACTTTTGCTGGTCTGAATGTTTTGCAACAAAATTTTGTACTTTTTCACCAAAAGTGTGAAAATGACTTTCAAGTATTGAGTCTTGCAAGCTTCCTAAAACCTATTGGTAGCAGTTGTTATTGGCATGTTTGATTCTATGAGAATGTCTAGTAGCCAGAGAGGACACTCTAGGGGGTAAGGGGTAATGGGAAGGGAGGTACAGAGAGGGGACGTCTCAGGGGAAAAGGAGGGAGGCGGGGCAATATGTCTGAGTTATCCTCAAATTATGTGCAGGAGACACAATTTTATGAATTCCACAAATGCAAACACCAATAGAGGCCAGTCAATTATATATTTTTGGCTGCCTCATTTACAGATGTCTAATTGTTCATTAAATTAAAGGCAGAAATAATACCCTGCACTTCTTGTCTTGTACCGTATTTTCATTTCAGTTGATGGTTGATAGATTCTCAGTGCCCCCTCAAACCCCCTCTTCACCCATTATTGGGTTAACCACAATATCACTCTGGAAAGTAATTACACCACATTCATTGTTTAAAACTCTTTACTGATGTACATGTTTTAATAAAACAAATAACCAAAAAATACACAAATCCGTAGTTATTTAAAAACTTGGGATTTTTAAAAAACGATGTCTATAAAAATACACTGTTTAAGGCAGTTTGGAAATGCATGTGTACATTTCTACAACTTCCATAAATTCTCTTGAAAATAAGGATGTTAACTTCAATTCTATAAAATACACTGTACATTTTAAGACTGTTCTAAATATAGCACACTTCACAATGGACTGTGGGTTTTGATCCTTGGTGACAAATGGATTCTATACATTTCAGGGGGGAAAGGTGTAATATGAATGTGAGTTTAAAACTTTTAATTTCTTTTTAAAAATAAATTATTTCTGAAGCATACAATTTATAAAAATTCTATATACAAAGTACAGCAACTGGTAACAAACCCCAGTTTTAATACATTTTATATATGATGTACCAGGGTTTAGCAACCCTGATAGGAGCAGAGGCAATATACATTCTCCGCATATCTAAACATTTAATTTCTTGATGTAAAGACCAAAAATGACAAAAAACAAACATTATAAAAAGGCTTTCATAGATGGCAGTGCAGAGCTTTTTAAAATAAAAAGTTGCATTGTTCAACAGCATGGCAACCCCTTAGATCAGCATTTTTGGACCCTTAATCCTAAGAAATGTGCTAAGAGATCAGAGTGGTAGCAATGAAATTAAGGTCAAGGGCTCCAACTTATCCAAAACCAATTTAGGGGTTCCCTCTAAGGCAATCGCCACCCACCCCCGCCCCCACGTCACTGAGAATTCTGGGAGCTGATATAAACAGTGAAGGAATGAATTGGTAAGTGGGACTTTTCTGTTTACATAGGATTGTAATGTCCTCACTGGCCACAATCTTTAAAAGTCGATACCGGCACTTTTTTTTTTTTACCCTCAAGGGAAACATGCTAATAGCCCTTTGCAAACATAATTCCTCCTTCCCATCCCTTCGAACTGCTAAGGCCCCACTGGTCATCACCTTCCCTTTCGAGTCCAGGACTACTGTTCCGTTCCCCGCATGCCCGTTTTCTCCCGGACGTCCTGAACCCTGCAGCTAGGTTTCTGGACGGCAGACGAGTTGGGAGTTTCTGGAGCCTGGAATTGGGGCGGGGGAGGAGGTCCAAGAAGTCAACCTCCCGAGAGGAGCTTCAGGGGAAGTGACCAGAGTCCTGGCGGGGGGACCAGCTACGCCGAGTTGACTCGGAAAAAGTTTTGGGAAATATCCCCAACCATCCCCTCTATCTGTCCCCAAGACACAGGTGCCCCGTCGCGGAGGCCAGGAGAGCGCGCGGCGGGGAGCGCCAGGGCTAAAAGAGCGGCCCCAGCAGCAGCAGCAAAATGGAGGCGAGTGGGGTCCAGGTGCCTAGGGGCGCCGAGCGGCCGCCGCCGCCGCTGCTCCTGCGCCCAGGCCCGTAGGGCAGGTCCCCGCGGCCGCCCGCTGCAGCAGCGCCGCTGCCCGGGCGCGGTGGGTGCGGGACGCCGTCGTCGTCGTCCAGCGGCTGCTCGCCGCCCGGGGCGCGCTGCTCGTCATCGTAGTCCTCATCGTAGTAGTCGTCCAGGCCCCCGTCGGAGCCGCTGCTGCCGGGGCCGTTGCCCAGCTCGGCGCCGAAGCACAGGCGGGCCATGTTCTCTTTGACCGACTCGCAGATGGGCCGCTCGAGGCCGTCGCACACACAGTCGTTGAGCAGCGCCGCCTTGGGCATAGCCAGCATGTCCTCAATGACGGTGCGGCACTCGTCCGTGCAGCGCAGCCCATTGAAGACCTTGCCGCAGTAGGTCAGGTAGCGGCTGAGCGCCAGGTTGCAGCGGCTGTCGCGGTCGCAGAGCCGCCGGGCCTCGGTGCAGCCCATGACCCCGCCCGCGCCGGGGCCGCCCGCGCCGCCGCCGTTAGTCCGGGGCAGGCAAGGCTCAATGGCGCGCTTGGTGGACTTGCAGTTCTCGTCCTGCGCGCAGTCACAGTCCTCCAGGGCGGGCCCGCGGCGCGTGTGATTGAGCTGAATGAGGGCCGAGATGCAGTGGCTCGGGCAGCGCCAGCGCGAGGGGAAGGAGGCTGCCGAGGCCGGGAAGGCAGCAGCGGCGGCCCCGGGCGCGTCGCCCCCGTCGTGCTGCGCCAGCACCGGCGCGCACGCCTCGGCGTACTGGTTGTACGCGTAGCTGCACTCCGGCTCCCCCTGGCACTGCAGCAGCGCCTGCCAGCAGATGAGGCGGCGGCCGTGAGCCAGCCCCGAGCCCCGCGGCGCGGAGCCCAGCAGCTGCAGTAGCGCCATCAGGCACAGCCAGGCGCCCGGCACGGTCACCCCGCGGGCCTCGCCGCCGCCGCCCAGCAGCACGGCCACCATCGCGGGCAGCGGCGGCCGCCGGGAGAGGAGGGGAAAGGAGACGAGGCGCGGGGAGCGGCGGACGCGGAGCCGGTGGAAAAGTTTGTCCAAGTCCTGCCCACTTCTTGCATGAGTGTCTTCATAAATCCATGCGTGCCGCTGGCTGATGCCCCGCTGGTGGCAGAAGGTCCCCTCTTGCTCCGGCTGCGGTGGCTTCCTGGAAATGAACAGCAGCCGAGATCTGGTCCCGCTCTCCCACCCCGCTCGGCCTCCGGCGGTGGCCGGAGCCGCTCACTGTCGCCCCGGGGGGGTGCGGGCCGCGGGGCCGTGGCGGGGCTGCAGGACCGCGGGCCGCCGCGGGTGCATTTTGCTCCGCGCCTGCAGATCCGTTGTGCGGCCGGCGGTCCCCGCGCCGGCTGCTCCCGCTGCAGCCGCGGCGACTCCTTCCGCCCGGGCTTAGCGCCACGCCGCCACCACCGCCGCCGCGGTCTCTCGCATCGCGCCGCTTCCTGGCCCGGCGTCCGCGCGCTGCCCGCCTTCCCGCGGCCCGGCTGCCTCGCGTCCCCTCCCCCTCCGCCCGCAGCAACCCTGGCCTCGGCCGAGCTCGGGGGAGCTCTTTCCGGGAGGCGCGGGGAGAACAAGAAAGTCGGCGCTGCCGGAGAGCGGCTCCCTGGCTTCACTCGGCGGCGGCTTCTCGGGTGACCAGGAGCCCGGGGAGCGGATCCGCTGAGCCCGGTTGCAGACTCGTTAGCAGCGAGGCTTTAAATACAAAAGTGGGCCGGGAGCCCCCGCGTGGTGCCGCGGTGCCCCCTCATTATGCATGCATGGAAAAGCAAACAAACAAAAACATTAGCAACGCTCCTCCGGCTCGCCGAGCCCCGGCCCCGCGCGCTCCCAACCGGCCAGCTTTCTCCTTTCTCCACTCTCTTTCGCCCTTTGCTCGGCCCCTTTCCCGGCTTTTCGAGATGCTATTGGTCCTGCCTGTTGTTGTTGAAAGTTTTTTTTTTTTTTTTTTTTTTACGAGCCGCTGGAGTGGGGTTGCGGAGTGGGGGAGTGGGGGAGGGCGGGAGGGTGGTGGGCAGCTCACATTCAGGCATTCTGGGCTTGAAAGGAAAGGCTTAGGGAGCCTGACGGAGGCCCGGAGCTCCTCCTACTCTTAAGGAGGCTCGGATATGCAGCCCCAGCTCGCGCACAGAACCGGCGGGCAGGGCTTAGGAGCAGCTGTTTGCATCCGGCTCAGCCACGGGCCTTTTTTGTTTGGTTCCTTTTTCTTTTTCTTTCTTTTCCTTTTTTTTTTTTTTTTTTTTGTAATTTTATTAATTCTCGCTGGCCCCCATCTGTGCTTTCGACTGGGTTCTGAACTCAGTTTATCTTCCAGGCTCCTTATCTTTGGGTCTCGATCACCACAGAGGGGAGGGGGAGAATCCAGATATTTAATGTGAGACAAACTTTTTTAAAGAAGCATACAAGAAAGAAGCGCACACTTTGTTAGAAAGATGTTGATGAGACGCTTACAGCCCGCCCCCGACCCTCCAGCCCCAGCTAGCCCATCTGGTAGGTAACGCCCGTGCGCCACGTTTCGTTTTCAAATTGCAAGACCGAAATCCAATCAACCGAAATAATTTCTTAGGAAGATAAGCTTGCAACACGTGCAATAATGAAACAATTAAAATAGCATTAAAAATATTCAGGAATGCTGAACAAGTACCACCCGGCCGCAGTCACAAGACAGAAGGAGGACAGACCCCAAAGGTTTATATTAAAGTGTAAGTTTCAGCCCCTCACTGAGTTTAAGGGAGGCTGCCCGGCAGAGGAGACCTCTGCAGTCTCGGCGCGGGAATTTCGGAGCTACCTTAACTGGGGCGCAACGCAGCCTTCGGCCACCAGAGGCAGCGGGCGTCTGCGGCCTGTCAAAAACTGGCGCTTTTTTCCTCCCCTTTCCGTGGAGAGACTATCAACTCCATCTGTCACAAAAATTAAGGCTAAATCTCCTCTGCAGAAACAGAGGGAGCCGGGCCTCCGACGCGCTCAGCGTGGAGCTGTCCGCCGCTCCCAAGAGGCCAAGTGAATTTGAAATGGCAAAAGTCACAGCCGGAGCCCCAGCACTAGATTTCTCCGGCTGCGGAAAAGCCTCCTGTGCCTGCTGAGGCTGCTGCATTCCGCAGAGGCGCTGGGTCAGCCGTGGGAAGCCGCGCCTCTGCAGTACCCCAAACCAAAATCACACCTTAAAAGAGCCAGATTGACGTAAGGTGGACCGTCTTGCTCTAATTTGAGTTGTAGAAGATAAGCAACAATATAAATCGATAGTTAAAAAAAAAAAAGGCTACAACTTCACGGCACATCAAAACAATCATATTCCTGGCTCGCTCTCTCTCTCTTTTCTGTTATTTGGAACTGTCCTCTCAGTTCTGCCTAGAGGACTTGGACAACTCAGACACCTCTGAGTCTTGGATCCCTTATAGGTAAGGTTCCAAGCCAATTAGACACTTGAAAAAGCCCCTCTTGTCTTTAAAGCTTTGTTATTTTAGGCTCATAAGGAAAAAAGTCAGCACTTAGTTTCATCTTTACTTGATTTTTTGTTGAGTTCCTTTAGAATAGTGGGTCCCAAACCTTACCAAGTATGAGAAAACTCAGATCTCTAGTTTGGGGAGTTTCTGATTAAGTTGGACTGATGGGTCCCAAGAATATGCATTTCTAACAAGTTATCAGAGAATGCTGCTCAAACTTTGAGAACCACTGTTCGCAGAGTTCACATATTTCTTTTTTTGTGGTGGTGCTGAGTTTTTGGTAAAACTTGCCCACCTTGGCCTTGATACAGCTCTCAGTGGGGTTTAAAGGAGATCTGCCTGCTTTGGGGACCTCTACATCCCAGTCACAGGGCATTAGCATTCTGGCCTGAGGGCTCTCAGCCTGCTTTTTTTTATTGTGTCATTGCCATTCATCACAATATGCTATACTGTCTCCTATCTTAAAATAAACAGTAGTAAAACCTTCTACACTTCACTTCCCTACTCAGTCGCTATCCCATTTTCATGAAAACTTGAAAAACTTGCTTTTACTCACTTTTCCCACTCTCCTGTTCTCTCGGTTCACCTACATAATCAAGTTCCATTTGATTATGTAGAGTCACTAGTGACCAAAACCTTGCTCTATCTGATGGTCACGTCTCAGTCCTCAGCTTATTTGACATTTCAGCAGCATTGGCCGTGACTGATCACCTCCTTCTTTTCAAAGCGCTTTTTAAAAATTTGGCTTCTGAAACGCCACACTCACCTGTTCCCTCATTTTACTGCCTGGTGGCTCCTTCTTTCTCTCTCAACTCCTTAGGTAACCACACCTAGTGCCTTGACTTTAAGTTGCATCTCCTAATTTGATGTTTTCAATCTCAGTCTTTCTCTGATCTCCATATGTATATACTCACTTCGTTCCAAGGACATCTCAAACTTAAGCTTTCCCAAGAGCACTTCTCATTTCCCATCCTCAAAACCTATTTATTTACTGGGCTTTCTGTGGTAGATACCCTCAGAAATTGGTCTCCATCCATTTTCTCCCTGCCTTTATATCCTTACTACTCAGAGCAAAAGGCAAGAGTCTATTTCCCTTCCCTTTGAGTCTTGGGCAGGCCTTACTGACTTTTACCAATAGGACATAGTGGAAGTGACTGACATTCTGAGGCCTCCAAGGCTAGATCACAAGAAGTGTTGCAGCTTCTACTCACGCCCTTGTATTAGTCAGTTTTCACATTACTGATAAAGACATACCCAAGACTGGGCAATTTACAGAAGAAAGAAGTTTATTGGACTTACAGTTCCACATGATTGGGGAGGCCTCACAATCATGGCAGAAGGCAAGGAGGAGCAAATCACATCTTATGTGGATGGCAGCAGGCAATGAGAGGGCTTGTGCAGAGAAACTCCTGTTTTCAAAACTGTCAGATCTTGAGAGATCCGTTCGATATCATGAAAACAGCATGGGAAAGACCCACCCCCATGATTCAGTCATCTCCCACTGGGTCCCTTCCATAGCATGTGGGAATTATGGGAGCTACAAGATGAGGTTTGGGTGGGGACACAGAGCCAAACTGTATCAGACCTCTTGGAATGCTTGCTCTGGAGAAGCCAGCCACCATGTAAGACATCTGGATTACCCTCAGACCGGCATGCTGTGAGGAAGCCCATGCTTACTACGTGTAGAGGATACACGGAGAGGGAAGGCGATCCCTGGCCAGCTCCCTGCTCTTTTAGCCAAGTGAGTGAAGAAGGCACCGGACTTGTGAGTGGAGACAATATCTTGGATGTCCAGTCCAATCAAACGTTCCGATGACTCCAGCTCTAGCTGCCAATCTGACTGAAGGCATATGAGAGAGACCCCAAGCCAGGGTCAAGGTCAGGGTGAGGCAAATGAGGCATTTTGGTATAAAATTTAAGGAGGCACTGACCTTTATAATAGGGTTCCAAAGACTCCAAGAGTGTGTACCTCCTTAAATTTTGTACTTTAGACAATACACTCACGTTTCTGTAGTTCTGGTCTTGCCTCAAGCAAGAATAGCAGAGTGTAGCTCAGTCAACCTAAAGAATCCTGAGAAATAACAAAAATGTTCTTTTAAGGCACTCCATTTTGAGATGGTTTGTTATGCAACAATAGATCATTAGAACTTTTATCCTGTCTAGTTGCTTAGGTGAAAGATGCTAGTATCTGCCTGAATTCTTCCCTTTTTTTCACATTCCACATTCAATTGATGGCTCATCATAGGTGTCAATAAAATATTTGATAAGTTGAATGAAGAATCAGCACTTCTTTCTTGTCTTCTAAAGCAGTCAACTCAGAACTAGTCCAAATCATTTGTCCTGCAGAGAACAGTAATAGAGACCCTGAGAGATTAAAGGATACAGAATAGTTCTGAAGTTTTAAAATATAAAATTATATTTCCAAAAGGGTTGAGTTGTTCGGTGAAAGAACCAAAACCTCAATCAACAAACACCAATTACCTCTTGGTGCTTTAGCAACATAGTCAGGATAAAGTTGGAGGAGATAGACTCCTGCCCTCAGGGGACTCAACAGTATGTCACCTGGCCATTTGGGGGTGTCAGGGACTCTAACCACTTAGCAGAAGTCTTAAGTCCCAGACACCCTATAGTAGTGTGTTCTCACACTACTATAAAGACATACTTGAGACTGCATAACTTATATAAAAAAGAGGTTTAATCAGCTCATGGTTCAGAAGGCTTATACGCTTCTGCCTCTGGGGAGGCCTCAGGAAGCTTACAATCATGGCTAAAGGCAAGGGGAACCAAGCACTTCTTCACATAGCTGGCAGGAGAGAGAGAGTGAGGGGGTGGGTACTATACACTTTCAAACAGCCAGATATTTTGAGAACGCACTCTCACAAGAACAGTAACGGAGAAATCCCTCCCTCATGATCCAGTCACCTCCCACCAGGTCCCTCCCCCAACACTGGAAATTAAAATTCAACATGAGATGTAGGTGAGGACACAGAGTCAAACCATATCACACCCACTCACTTGTTTTGTTTACTTGCGTTCTTAAAAACCAGAAAATATTAATAACTTCAGTTTTATCCTGTCTAGTTGCTTAGGTGAAAGATGCTAGTATCTGCCTGAATTCTTCCCTTTTTTCACTGTATCAAGCTGTATACTCCATGATACAGCTTGATACAGTGAGCAGATACTCCATGAAAACCAAGCACCATCTACTCTAGAATTCTACATTAGACCTTGTATCCTGAATGTCTACCTCATTCTTCACAAAAGTCTTCTCTTCATCTGTTGCCTTCTTAAGAAGAATTAATTTTTGGTAACAAGACAGAAGGATGGGCACCCCATGTAGAAGGAAATCCTTTTTATGCACAGTAAAGCAGGGCAATTCTCACAGCTGACGATCTGGAGCCGCCTCCTGAATCCCATTTTTGCCATATCTTCTGCAAGGACCATCTTCTTATCCTTGAGTCCTATTAATGCCATCTAAGAAAAATGTCTTTCACATTCATCCTTCCTATCTTCCCTTGTCCTGGTTTCTTCAAGGTTTTCTCCATTGCTGAACTCCAGGTCTTTTTCAACTCTTCCTCCAAACCAGGGATTCTAAACCAGGGAAGCATCTCTGAAGGACTTGGGAGATTTTTCAAAATACGTATGCCTTTACCAACTTCATTACACTTGAATTCTTCCCCAGGGGCCAAGGAATGTGTACTATGGAAAAAACAAACACACATACAAAGGCATATTTCTGCTTATATAACTTTGTCAGTGGTTCCCAGACTTTGAGATTTCAAAGATCAGTTTATTAAAAAAAAAATCTGGAATATCTTTGAAAAAAATGCCAACTTTTTACTTTATCAAGCATTAACAAACAAACAAACAAACCTATCACTACCATCTATTAATACCAGTGTCTTATTAAATAAAGAGGATTTGAAACCACAAACTCAGGGAAGGAATAACCAGAGAATACAGGCAAATTTAATAAATTTAGATATTTAAAGGATTTACTATATTGTCCTATTATTTTTTCTCATTTCAACTTAACTTACTACACAGGGGAAATTTCTACAGAAACTTTTGCATCTTCAGACACTATTTTGGAATTACTACTATAAAGCAATCCCCCATGCTGATGTTAAATGAGTCTGATCAAATCACTACTCCACTTAAAAATTTGCAGTGACTCCTCAGGAAAATATCCAAGGTCACTAGTATGGTTACAACAGTTTGAGGCCTGGTGCAGTGGCTCATTCCTGTAATCCCGGAACTTTGAGAGGCCTAGACAAGAAGATCACTAGAGCCAGGAGTTTGAGACCAGCCTGTGCAACATTGCAAGACCCCATCTTTACCAAAAAAAACCCCACAAAAAGTAGGACATGGTGATGCGTGCCTATAATTCTAGCTAGTTAGGAAGTTGGGGAGGGAGGATCACTTGAGCTCAGGAGATTGAGGCCACAGTGAGCTTTGACCACCACTGCACTCTAGCCTGAATAACAGAGCGAGACTCTGTTTCAAAAAAAAAAAACAAAGGCAGTTTGAAAGACCCATTCCAAATACTTAGCCCCATCTATTCCCGCCTGTGCCCCTAAACACAAACATACATGAACATGCACACATACACTCACATACACATACATATGCATGTACTCACATACATATTTGGATGCACACATGTGCACATTCATGCAGGCAAACACACATACAAGCGCTAACATATACATACTCACACATACTCATTCATGCACACACATAAACACAAACTGGAATTTCTCTTCTGTGTATGTACCATGGCATCTCCATCCTGCCCTTTATCTGTCTATCCGGGCCTTTGGTATGTAGTAGGCCTCTTTCTTTAGCAGAGATATGTTTCTGGCTGCTTTAAGGGATTACGAGAGAAAGTCTCACTTTAGACGCTCTGCTCCTGGATAATACAGGTAATCTCACCGCCTCTTTCTATGTGCACATACTCTTTGTAATTGTAGTCAGCAGCTGACTTCCAGCTTCCTCCTTGTGTGTCACTGGGTTTCATGGTCAGACAAGCCATGGGTGAGTGGCTGGCCACTTGGGGTGCCACCAGTCCAGGTGCAGACACTACAGTCCTAAGACTCTTCAGTTTTTCAAAATAATAGCACTCTAAGACCAAGAGAGATTTAGTTTACAGATTCAAATACAGGAAATGTAGCCATATAATTTGCTACACTAACAAATTAAAGAGGAAAAATGTATTATCTTAAGCAATGCTGAAAGATGCCATTCCTGATAAAAACTTTAGGTAAAGAAGGAGTAGGTAGAAACGAATTATTTAATATCAAAAATACCAACCAGCAACCAGTAGCAAACATATTATTACAAAGTGCTAGAGCCATTTGAATTAAAATTGGAGATAAAACAGGATTAGTTAATATCATTACTATTTGGTATTTCCTTAAGTTTTAACCAATGTAGTAAGACAAAACAATGTAATGATAGACATAAACATTGGAAAAGAAGACATAAAACTATCTCTTTTTGAAAATGTGGAAAACATTACTAGAACTTGTGTGTATTTCTGGTTCTCCTTGCCCCTTCTTGCCACATACAAGGTTATATTTCTCCAGTCCCTTTGCAGTTGGGCAGGACTATGTGACTGGTCCTAGCCAGTGGGCTCTGATTGGAAGTGACCACCATCACTTCTAGGAAGGAATGTTTGATCGCTGGTGCTAACGTCCTCCAGCACTATCCATCGCTGTTTGCTGAGCCTAGCGGCCCCTCCTTGTTATGGACGTACAATAAAGTCAAACCAGCCTGTACCGCACGTTCTACACTGGAAGCACAACTGCCCTGGGTCTGAAGCAGTTTTTGCATGAGGGAAAACAAATTTCAGTTGTGATGATCTCTGAGATTTTATTTGTGACAACAGCATAACCTGGTCCATCACTAACTGAAATACTGAATGATAGGATTGAATGTGTAGAAATCCCAAGAGGGACTTTAAAAATTGCTAGATTTAATGAGAAATTTTGGTATAACATTTACATACTATATGAATATAAAAATATCTTTTCTGTATTCTAGACATAAACATGTAAAAAGGAAATTTGGAGAAATACTTCATGTATAATTGTGACAAAAGATAAAATATTGAGAAATAAATTTTACAAAGAAGACTGGGCCCATAGAAATCAAGTTATAAAGTATAAGAACTAAAGCAAGAAACATAAGAATATGTAGAAAGGATAAAAACAATAAAATGTTAATTTTCCAAAATTGTAAATACATTTAATGCAGTTCTCAAGCCTCAACAGGATTTTTCTTGGAATTAGATGAAATTATATGAAAATTCACATGGAAATGGGAATGACTCAAATACCTAAGGAAAGTACAAAACTTAAATATGTATCAGAGGTATCAGAACATATATATGATGTAGCCTTAATAATTAAATTAAGTGCTGATTAAGCCATAACCTTTGTCATATATTAAGTTCACAAAGGTAATAATAATTCAATCAGTGGGAAAACTCTGGCCTCTTCAGTAAATGATACTGGCAAAACTGGCCATGTGAAAGATAATATATAAAAAAAATTCCAGATAAAAATTTAAATATAAAAAATAAAAACAAAATAAGATAATCTAGGGTATGACATATATAACCTAGAATTTGGGAAAATTCTTATAATCAAGACTAGAAAACCAGAAGAAATAGAAAAAAGCAGACATATTTAGCTACATAAAAATTTAGAAATTGTACATGGAAAAAACACTGGAGACAAAGTCACTTAACAAACCATAGATCTGAAAGAAATATTTCTAAAGCAAATGCTTTAGATTGAATGTTTGCATCCCTCCATGTTATGTGTAAAATTTTTCTTTTGGGTGCCACAAAGTCAAAATTAGTACTGGGACAAAGGATCGCTCAGCAAAGCAATTCTTTTTACTTCCTGCAGAAAGGGTACCCCCGTTAGCAATCTTGCCCACGAGAGTACAAGGAACAAAGGAAAGCAGACATATTTATTCCTTACGCATTTGGGGTTGTCCTTACTGCTATGTCTGATCTCCACTGGCTAGAGCCTGACATCACAGTCTAAACTAAAACACAACTGGCTAATAACTTAAAACTTTTCTAAAGAGATAAGAGCAATGGGAGAGCAAAAAAGAAAGTCCAAATAAGGAAGGGGCATAGGCTGCAAGCTGGGTCATGCCTGTGAGCACGTCCAGAACAGATATCTTGGTTAAAGTACAAAGACATAGAATGTACTATGTGCCTGTAATCATGTTCAACAGCTACGTAGGATAGGGCTTAACAAAGAGCTACTAGCAAGAAGGCTTTTGAAGAAAGTATTTAAAACAAACTATTATTTCTAACACTTAGGAATTTTTCTTAAACAAGAAAGGAAACTTTGGAGAGGAACATTTTTACTTCCCAGACTCCAGAATTCATAGGTTGAAGCCCGTCTGTAATATGATGCTGTTTGGAAGTAGGGCCTTTGGGATGTAATTAGGTTTAGATAAGGTCATGAAGTTGGGGCTCCCTGATGAAATTAGTGCCCCTATTCGAAGAGGAGGAGACTCTCTCCACATGTGAGTATACAGATAGAAGGCAGCCATCTGTGAACCAGGAGGAGGGCCCTCATCAAGAACCCCACCATGGTCACACCCTGATCTTGCTCCAGAATCATGAGAAATCAGTATTTGTTGCTTAAGCCACCCAGTTTATGATATTCTGTTATAGCAGCCCAAATTAAGATAGTGGATGAAAAAGACAATTTTTTTTTAGTAAACAAAGAGCGCTTATAAACTTATAGTAAAAGGGCTGGGTGTGGTGGGTCATGGCTGTAATCAGAGCAATTTGGGAGACCAAGGTAGACGGATCACTTGAGGTCAGGAGTCCAGCCTGGCCAACATGGTGAAACCCCATCTTTATTTAAAAAAAAAAATACAAAACTTAGCTGGGTGTGGTACCAGGCATCTGTAATCTCAGCTACTCGGGAGGCTGAGGCAGGAGAATTGCTTGAACCTGAGAGGCAGAGGTTGCAGTGAGCTGAGGTCATGCCACTGCACTCCATCCTAGGTGACAGAGCGAGACTCAGTATTAAAATAAATAAATAAATAAATAAATAAATAAATAAATAAATAGCTTACAGGAAAAGGACAGTTTAAGAGAAAATTGGGAAAAGATATAAACAGACAGTTCACAGAAGCACAAATCCAAATGGTCAACAAACAATTGAAAAAATGTTTAAATTAACTAGTAGTTAGATGAAAGGAAATTAGAAAACAAGTGAAATATTACATTAACACTCCATAGACTGACAAATGTGAAAGCACTTTGACAGCCAGTTCTTATAAACATATCTTCAAATATTGCTGGTGTAAATGTGAAATGTTGGATTCTTTTTTAGCAATACCTTTAAAATGTAAAATACAATACTATTTGGCCCAGGCCATTCCTGATAATCTTTCCAATAATAAAAAATACTGATAAGGAAGGACACTGTCTACATTCGAGCAATTCCAATAGAAATAATTACTTTTTTCCTCCAAAAGTTCTAGCATTAAGTTTTGGAATCTCAATCGATCTGGGCCATGTGCCTGTGTACCTTAGTGAAAGAGATGACAGGGAGAGAGAGAGAGAGCTGAGAGAGAGAGAGCTGAGAGAAAGAGAAAGAGAGAGAGAGAGAGAGACAGCTTCCTGAGAGAGAGAGAGAGAGAGTGCTTCCTGAAGGAAAACCAAAGCTGTCATGATGAGAAAAATCAGCCACTACACCAGGGCTCCACAAATGGGATCCAGGGCTTTGTAGTGGTCAATGATGAGACGAACCTACAAAAAAAACTATCCATACACACACACACACACACACACACACACACACACACATACACAAATTCTAGCAACAAACTCTACAAAATTTGTAAGTTTCAGGTTAATGCTTCTCTAACCAATTTGAGAAAAATACTACAATTGCTCACATATTTGTTGCTAAAAATCTGTAAATGTCTATAACATAAAATCTGTAAAATCTTTAACTCCAGCTCATTAGAACAGGCATTTGCATACTTTTATAGCAATCTGAAAGAGCAATGTGATGTCAGTTGAAGCTAATAATAAAATTTGAGTCTTCTATTTTGTAGGTATTCTTTTTTCTAGTAACTTAAAAAATTTTGTTTTACAAAGTGTCTATGATAGACAAAAATATTCTGCAGTTTCAGAACAGACAATTTGTGAAGGACTGTGAAATACACACTTTAAAGCACAAAAAATAACTGGATACTGGTTATTTTCTTTGGTTTTAGAAGTAAATAAGTTGTTTGGTACAGGAACTTAAGGATATGGGGCTGCGTAAAGATGAATAAAAATGGAACAAACTTCTCATTCTTCAAAGAATGTGGGTGACAACTCCAGGATGTAAAATGACAACACAATCGTGTTTCCACTGATGAGTGTATCAATACAGACAGAGCAGCTGTTTAACACCATCAGCCTGCTGTTCTCTGTGGAGCAGAAAACACACCCTCACTTCATTGCTTTGGGACGGTGGAGATCAAGATCCTGGCTCAGTTTCAATATCTGATAACAGGAGGAAATCCCTGCAAAATTAGTAGGAGCTCCAATTCTCAGGAAACTTGACTTCACACTTTTTGAAAAGACATATTAATGAAATCGAGACTTAAAACCAATGGCAAGATTCAACAAGGAACATTTCAGGCACAACATGCTTCAACCTCAGTGGATTGCAGTTAGCCGTACAACTATATTTCTGCCAAGAGCAATTGGTTTTCTTTGTTCTGTTTTTCTTTTGTTTTCCAAGAGAGCACCTTGGGCACATTTGGACATTACCTGCTAAATTCTCCAATAATTGGGACCAATTCTACAACATGCATAATTCGTATGTTTCAAAGCCATGCTAGGCCTTATTTCCAAATCTAGCTTCTCACTACTGAAGTCAAGACCGAAATTAAAAAGAAACTTTTAAATAATTCTTTCATAAATCTAGATAAATTGTTTTCTAAATAAAAATAACATAGTTTGTAAGAGAACTTATTAAATGCCTCAAAAGTCTGCTTTTTATCTTGTGGGGATTTATATAAAGACAATAGGCCTCCAAGAAAAACCTATCTAAAAAAAAAAATTCTAGCAACAAACTTCTACAAAATTTATAAGCTTCAGGTTAATGCTTCTCTAACAAATTTGAGAAAAATACTATAATTGCTCACATATTTATTGCTGAAAATTGTAATTGTCATAAATGTCTTGGAAAAAAATCTATAATCTTATTGATAAAGATTACAAGCCATCTAATTCATTTTAATGAAATATATATCCTAGGACTTCATCAAACACTCATTGATGAGTTCACACTTTTCCTAAATTTTAAATCTGCCTGCACACTTCTCATTTCTCACTGAATTGGATTCAGTTGAATCCAAAGATGTTTATTGAGTTCCCACTCTATGTTCTAGGAAGCTGAATAATTTTTTTTCAAGTCTTCCAACTCTGTTCCTCTTTTCTTCTTTTATTATTAAACTTTTCTTTTAAGGCACTTTTAGTTTTACTGCAATTTTAGAAAAATTGATTAAAAGTACAGAGAGTTCCCACACAATTCCTCCTTCCTTCAACTGCTTCCTTCATTATTTACATTCTGTATTATATTACTGTGGTACACTCATTACAATTGATGAACCAATATTGATATTTTATTGTTAACTAAAGCCTGCAATTTACATTAGTTCCTTCTTTGTGTTGTTCGTTCTATGAGTTTTGACAAATGTATAATGTCCTGTAGTCACCATTAGAATATCATACAGAGTTTCACCACCCTAAACCCCCTAGAAGCATTCTGTATTAACCTAGAAGGGACCTTAAGCCAATCTTTTCATTTACAGCTTCACCTCTTAAAGCTTCTGGTTTTAGTATTTCTTTTTTGTCCTTTATAAACAAAAGTAAAGTGATGCCATTTGAATTCAGAAGTTGGTCTCTCTGTGGTACACATCTCTCCAAATGATAATTATTTATGTTGATACAATACGTTTTATAATTCAGTTATCCATCTGGAAATATTTCTTGATTACTTGCCCTGGGCCAAGCATTGTGCTCTGTTTTTCTCCTGGTTAGTGAAGTTTGTGATAGGTGACCTTAGGTTACATATCTTTATTTCATGCCTAGACATACATTTAATTATCAAAGTCCTTTACACACATATAGTACAAAATGCAAAAGGTTTTTTTTTTTATTGTATAATTTTAACAAGCTTCCACTTACCTTTGCACCAAGACTGCCACTTCCCTCAGCCACTATTACTAATTGCTGGCATGCATTTCCAGAGATATTACATGTATACACAGATAGAAGATTCTTTTTAAAAACAATCTTTGCCTTGTTTTTTTACTTAACAGTATATTTTGGGCACTGTTCCATGTCACTTTACAAAAATCTGATGTATTACTTGCTTATTTTTTTTTATGAGTAACGTAGGGTTCCACTTTTGAGTATTCCATAAATTATTTAAGCAGTCCCTTAGTCCCTTGATGAATATTTAATTTCAAACTCTTTGTTATTCCAATGTGGCAATGAATATTCTTACACATTTGTCGTCTCATAAATATTTTAGTGTGGCCATAGGTTACATTTGTAGGAGTGGAATGACTGAGTCAAAGAGGAGGTACATTTTAAACTGTGCTAGATCAATTGTTCTATGTATCTCTGATAGGTCAATTATTTTCTGTAAAAGTTGTGCCAGCGTATGAGAGTGTTTTCTGATATCATCTCCAACATTACATATTATTAAGCTTTTGGATCTTTGCCAATCTGATAAGTGAAAATTATATCTCATTGTTGCTTTAATTTTAATTTCTTTTATTATATGTAAGTTACACATTATTATTTAAGTCCTCAGGAAATTAATAAGGTAAAGATTGAATACATTTAAGTACAAGGAGGTTAAGTGAGCCAACATCATCCAACTCATAAGTGAAAGTGCTCTCCTAAGCCCCTGTCCTCTGTCATCCCCCACTTCCCTGTCCATTCTACACAGTACAGTGCCAACAGGCTTGGTTAAATGTTTGTATTTCCCTCCATTTCATCAGTAATTGTCAAAAAATTATTCCTTCTTATGAAGACGAATAAGATTTCTTACTAAAATGGCAGAATCAGTTAATTCTGAAGAATCCTCCCAGATTTTTAGAAACTCCCTCCCCCTTCACTAGAGACAAACTAGAAAAAAAATCAACATTTTAAAAAATCTGAATAATCACTGAATGATTGACATAAAATAGCTGGACTTCTGTTTGAGATGAAATTATCCTATCATTGATGAGATATATTTGAGAAACAAAACTTTGCTCTTTCCTCCGTAACGTCCCACTCTGAAACACCAGTTTCCATTATGTATCTGACCAAATTCAGAGCATTGAGTTTCCATACACTGTGGAACCTGAGAATGCTGTCGTTTCCGAGCAGCCGGTGAAGACTTTGCTTTCATTTGCATTTGTTGTATTTGTCAGGTGGAGGCTTGTCTCTGAACCTGAGCCGTCTGCTGCCTCACGGTCCCAGCCAGTTTGCTGCTCTAAGAGGGTTAATCGTCCCTTCTCGTAGCCTCAAACCCATTCTTGACCCTTGTTTTGGAGGGAAGAGAAGGGACAGAGCCATATGGAAAGAAGAAGGCTTCCTATGGTCCCAGGGCAGAGCAATTTGTGGTAGTTTAACAATTATTAAACACATTAACAAAGTGACCAAATGAACCAACTTCCTGGAAGAGAAGTTATGACAATCTTGAATTATGGTACCATACCACCTCATTTTTTGCACCAGTTTGTGTCAGAAGCTGGTCTCTGTTCTAGAGGTCTAGCAATAACTAACACAGGAGGAAATGCTTGTTCATAGGTCATTTTATCCAGTGACTCTTATAATTTCCTTTCCCCATTTTTATGCTAAATCTGAGAACTGAGTGACCCATCATTACAAAAGCAGAGCCCATTTCTGGAATTCCCTGAAAACGGCAGATGCCCTCAGGCTTAGCCTTATCTCTAGTCTACAAACAAAAAAAGTGAACTGAATTCTTAGAACCTTCTAGGTTCTGGAGGAAAAGTCTCTAAGAGTCTCAAATCCTTGAGAAGCATCTGGGGGAAGCATAAACAAGGTGGAAGAAAAGCCTTCCTTTAAAAGCTGATCAGCCGCGTTTCTGCCCAGGGCTTGTCAAAAGTGCTCAAGAGGGAGGGAAAAAGAGAGAGAAACAAGTGCACATATATATTTTTAAAGTAGCTAGCAACCAAGACAACACCAATTATTTAACCACAGTAAAGAAACCAGCAGCCAAACCACACTGATTATTCAACCGCGTATCCAAGTGCTGAACATAGCCATAGCCAGCCACATTAATTTAATGTAAATATTCCCAGTAACCAGCCACTCGGAGTCAAGAACTGCAGCAAGGGCAGCTCCTCACCTTTCCGTGTCTTGTCTCCAGATGTCTGGAGCTGAGAAACTGGCTGTCATCCAACCAATATTTTCCTATTTTTCCCCCTTGGCATTTTTGTTTCTCTAAAAATTGATTCATTGCTTCTCTGCTGATCTACAGTCTCATGTGTATACGCGTACTCAGGGAGACCTTGCACATAATGAATTATGTTCTTTCGCTCTTCATTTCCACCTGTCCTTTTCAATTCAGTCTTTCTCCTTTAACTTCAGTGCTTTATTTACAGTACGGCTGACTCCTACTTCTGTAATTTTCAGTAATCATCATAAGTAAAGTTTATTCTCAAGAAGGATTTATCAGGAAAACATGCTCTTGCTTTGCTATTTGTCATTACACAATCCATTGGAATTTACTATAAAATAGTTCCTTTCACTGAGAAATGCTCAGACTCATGGATCTTATAAGCCCAGATGCTCATGTTTGAAAAACACAGCCTGACTTTTAATGGCCACAGGTATGGTGTCTGACTCAAGGTCAGCCAATCCACTATCTAGCAACCAATCTGATTCCTCTTTTTGGTATTTGAACCAAGAGACATGGAGACTGGCTTGAAATGTGGTATAGATTGGGAGCTGGCTGACAGGACAGGCCGTGTGCAAACAGAGCAAGCTTAGCTGGAGAGAGGAGCAGAGAGAAACAGTTGAGGAGAACCCACTGGTCCACAGCAGTTAAACGTGAAGCCACCGGTAACCATATGCTTCTCTGAAAGAAGGAGAGAGGTACCCCACTGCCTGTCCGTGGTCTAGTTCTATTTCCCAGGAACCGGCCTCTATTTCTGTTGCTATGATCATGAGACTGACGTTGGATACACCTCATATTACATTTGTATCTGCAGATAATAGGACAAGATTAGGCTCCGAGGTCACTTAGCTGGTCCCCTTTGATTCTGCTCTCTCCTCAATGCCCACCTTTTCTCTGGGCATGGCATCCGTTTTAAAATGATCATGAATAAAATGTCTCTCTTATGTGTAGGGAAGTCTCTTAGGCATAATGTAACAAGCTTTAATGAGAACTTGAGCTTTGTGGAGTGAGTCACGGAGCTACTAGATAGAAAAAACAGTTCAGGGTGCCATTTATACCTAACCAGTGGGTACCGTACCTCATCAGTGGCAAAGCACAATGTTGGTGGACTGAATCTCTTCTCTTTCCCATTGCTTTTGAGTGCTAGGTGCTATATTCTGACTTCTCTGATTCAAATCTAACCAGGTTTTCGGGGTGGGAAATTAGAAGTGTTCTTGGGGCAGGATTAGTTTGAGACGTTTTTCGAACAACCAAAAGAATGCATATATGGAGATAAGAGAAAGACTAAGATTGAAAATATTGGAAAGCACTTTGGAAAGAAGGGGGTGATTGGTCATGTCCAGTGCTGTAGAGAGGTCACATAAGCTGAGGACTGAGACATGGCCATTGCATTGGGTAGAGCAAGATTTGGGTCATTAGTGACCTTGACAAGTAAAATGGTGAGATAAAATCTGATTATAGTGAATTGAGAAAAGAACATGAGGAAATAGTGGAAAAAGTGAGTAAAAGTAACTTTTTCCAGGATTTTTAATGGAAATGAGAGAGTTACCTATTGGGGACTTCCCCAGGGGAGGTGGTTGGTTATCAGCACAAACACTAGAACAGCCAGGGTTTGAATCTCAGCCTCACAGGAATTAAACTCACCAAGAATCAAGTTTCTTAACCTGTAAAAGGAAGTTCAGAGCATGAAATGATTAACTGAAGAGTTGAGTATCTAGCATGACACACATATTGGCTAAATTAAATCAAACCACAGATGAGATGCTTCATTTGTCTAATACCTATGAGCACACATGAAGTGCCACAGGGATCCAAAGCTGGCTCTCAAAAAGAAACTCATGCAGTTCTGTGTATACGACTCTTTATTGCCCATCTGCCGTGCGCAGGCGCTGTGCTGCTCTAGCTGAATGTGAGAAAGACCCTGTCCTTTACAGACTCACCAGTAACCTGAAGCAAGAAGACCCCTTTACCACCACAGCGGCATATCTTGAACCTGAACAGAACTCTTCCCTGGGTTATTTCATAAATGCAGATTCCTGGGCTTCTCCTGGACCTGCAGAAGACTCTGGTAGTGGAGCCTGCAGAAAACCCCCAATGGTACTAGCTACAGTGATTTTTTCTGCATACTGGAGTCTGAGGACTCTCGCTAAGGAAATTTGGATGCTTGTGGAAGTTTCTGGGCAGATGAGTAACAAGAGAGTAGCATTTGAAAAATTAGTCTGTTAAGGCCCGGTGCGGTGGCTCATGCCTGTAATCCCAGCACTTTGGGAGGCCGAGGCGGGTGGATCCCAAGGTCAGGAGTTCGAGATCAGCCTAACCAACATGGCGAAACCCCATCTCTACTACAAATATAAAAATTAGCCTGGTATGGTGGCATGCACCTGTCATCCCAGCTACTCAGGAGGCTGAGGCAGGAGAATCGTTTGGTTGCAGTGAGCCAAGACTGCACCATTGCACTTCAGCCTGGGCGACAGAGCGAGACTCAATCTCAAAAAAAAAAAAAAAAAAAGAGAAAGATTAGCCTGTTAGGACTGATTGGAGGGAGGAGAGGCAGCAGTACTAATTAAGAGGAGGTTGCAGTCAGCCAGGACGAAAAGAGCACTTATGTACAAGGAGGGAGTAGTAAATATAAAAATAAGAGCAGACAAGAAACATTGTTTTCAAGGCAAATAATGACAGTGTTTAGTAACTGACTGGAAATAATAAATAAAGGAAGTGTCAGCAGTGGAATGTTTCTGGATCACATGGCACCAAAGTATGTTAGTGGCGGCAAATCCGAATGGGTCTGCAGCAACCTCAATTCTTGCCTCTTCAGAAGAAAGAATTAGACTGAGGGACATCAGGCAGAGTGAGAGACCGAGGCAAATTTTAGAGCAGGAGTGAAAGTTTATTAAAAAGCTTTAGAGCAGGAACAAAAGGAAGTAAAGTACATTTGGAAAAGGGCCAAGTGGGCGACTTGAGAGACCAAGTGCACTGGTTGGCCTTGGACTTGGGTATTATACGTTGGCAAACTTCTGGGGGGTTGCACCCCACCTCCTCCAGTTCTCCTGATTCTTCCCTTGGGGTGGGCTGTGCGCATGCACGGTGTGTCTGTTGCTGGCACTTGGGAGGGGCTACATGCCCAGTGTGTCTACTGGAGCTGTGTGCACGCTCACTTGAGGCGTTCTTCTCTTACCAGTGGAATGTTCCTAGAAGGTCATATACCAGACAAACTCTACCATTTTGCCTCTTAATGCATATGCTTGAGCTCACTCCCCCAGCTCCTGAGATCTTATCAGGAAGCCGCCGGTCATCAATATCAGGGTTTTTATCTGTCTGCTGGGAGACTGCCCTTCCCTGGTGCTGGCTGTGACCAATTATTAATTCAAAGAAACTGTAACAACTGCCTGACCATCACCTGACAGTGACCTGACACTCCCAGTTGGGGGAGCTCTGTCCTGCCTTGCTCATGCCTGACTAGCTACCCACTGTAATAGAAGGAAGGGAGGAGGACTCCAAGGTTTCATTCAAGGAGGTTGCTCCACTTAGTTTCAGATTTGTTTTTCTGCCTCCCCAACATCTCCACTTAGAAGTCCAAGAGTCACTGTCAATGAAGCACATCAAAAGCACAAGCCCGAATTTCCATTTCCCCCAAACCTACTTCTCCCCCATCCTCTTCCCCATCTCAGCAAGTTACATCTCAGGACAAAGCTCTGAAGCGATTCTTGATCTCCCATTTCTTCCATAGTCCCATAGCCAAATCCTTCTGCTTTACTTTCAAAACCAATCAACAATCTTTCTATTTTTCATTGCCTCAAACTTGACCGTTATGGCCCAACCAACATAATCTTTGGCCTCAACTGTGACAACAGCTTCCTAACTTGTCCCTGCTTCTATGCTTGTTCCTCATAAACTATTCAGATCATGTCTCTTCCCTGCTCAGCTCCCTTTAATGGTTCCCCCAATTCATTCCAAGTCAAAGCCAAAGTCCTTACAGTGGCCCACAGGCTTCTACAGGATCCCATCCCCCAGCACCTCCCTGACCTCACCTCTTCTCACTGGCCCACAAGCAGTCTGCTGGAGACCTTCAGGTGACCGTGTTGTAGCTTATATTTGGCAAGCAGGCTCCCAGATCTGGTCTTTTTTTCCTGCCATTCACTCTGCTGTCAGTGGACCTAAACTTTCTCTGTCCTTCCCACTCCATCAAAGTTTTTGGAGGTGATATCCCTTAAACACAATCCTTCCAGAAATCCACATGATGGACTACTATTATTATTCTAATCATGTCACTGTTTCATCTTCACAGAGGCCTTTCGTGACCTCCCTACATGGAATAGCATTAGTCAAGTAACTAGCGGTGACTCTCTACCTGCCTTGTTCTGCTTAGTTTTTTAATTTGCCCTTATCACTTGGCATATTATATAGTTAGTTTTCTATTATTTGTCACCTACAAACAGAATGTAAAATGCTAAGAGAAGGGCATTTATATAGTTTGTTTAGTGCTAGATCCCCTGAGCCTTGAACAGAGACCAGCACACAAACCCCCAGAGACATTTGTTGAATAAATGGCAAGACTGAATTAAGAGGCAGCATAGCTACTAGGAAAGAACATGGGCTCTTGAGCCTGATGGGCTGGGTTTGTAACTTGCTCTACTTCTTGCTTAATAAGTAAATCTTGCACAAGTTACTTTGCATCTCCATACCTCAGTTTTCTTATCTGTAGAATGCAGGTCTTAATAAGAGCCCTCTGTGGCCATTTTAAACATAGCTACACATTCTTTAACACTGTTTCCATGGAGAGTAAGGTCTATGTTCCACCCACCCCTGACTCTGAGCAGGCTTGTGACCGCTTTGATCAGTAGAATACAACAGAAGTAATGCTTCCAAGGCTAGGTACACAAGGTGATCTAGCTTCTGCCTTGCTCACGGGAACACTTGTCCTTGAAGTTCAGAGCTGCCGCGTAAGAAGTACAAGTACTTTGAGGCTGCTATGTTGGAAGGACTCCCCAAAATACATGGAGAGGTGACAGAAGTAGGTGTTCCAATCTGCAGTTCCAACTAAGCCCCACCTTCAGATCATCCCAGGCTGAATGTCAGATGGGTAGAAAGAAGCATCCACATGACTCCATCCCCCTGCAATTGATCAGCTGGTCAGTTCACCTGTAGCTGTTCAGGTCTCCCGAGCTAAGACCTCAGATGCTGTAGAGTAGAAACAGGTCTCTCACATCTGATTTCCTATGCCATGTCCAACGTACTGATCCAGACAATCAGTGAGCATAGTAAAATGGCTGTTCTTTTTATGCCACTAAATGGAATAATATAGTATTATATCTATGAGTACAGAATTACAGTATTAGAGCATTAAATATTAGAGTGTATTAGAGTTAGGTCTCACTCACTTGTGTGTTTCTCTGAGCACGTAGCAACAGTGTGAGGCCAAAGGAGACATTCCACAGACATTTGCTTCACTGATTTCACAAATGCACTCGTGTTCATTGTCGTCTATAAACTTCTTGGAAAATATTGCTTTTCAATAATTTTCTGCATTCTTCCCTTGAAATGTGTAATATTCGCAGAAAAGTTGATTTGCAATCTTATAAAATTTAGATTGAAGTGTATGTATGACGTGGCTAGTATTGCTAAGAATGTACAGTACAGCGTAAACACGAAAGTCTTGCACAATCTTTTCCTGGACTTGTGCTTTTTTGAACTGGGTTCAAATCTAAACTGAGCAAGGCCACACATTGCGTTAAAGCAAAAAATGTACAGTTGGAATGCACTGAAGGCCCTCGACTAGGGGGAGATAGGCATTGGAGGAGGTAATTTTTAAGAACCTGCTTTTTATTTCTGGTCACCTGGCAAACCAATCTAAAAAAATATACGGCACAAATGTGATTTTCTAGCCACACAATTGTCTAGAGAGAAAAACAACCTCAAACATCTCATGGTGTTTTGGAAATTATTTGCTGAATATGTCAACATATCCCCTGAAAGGAAAGCAATTGCCTAGCTTTTAGACTCTTCTCATATGCAGATTTCTCAAATTTTGAAATAACAAAATCCTTAAAATAATTACTTGGATATGACTCACACTTTTTAGGTGGCCTGTTGGATACTTTGCTACAAATAATTTCATGTGTCTAATCTCATGGTACAGCTACGTATGGCAAGAAGAAAAAAACAGAAGGGCAAGGAAGCTAAAGAAGAAGAAAGGGAGAAGAGAGCAATGTTAAGAATGTAATAGGAGGTAATAAGTAATATTACCTATGTAAGATGTAACAGGTGGAGAGTGCTGCTTAGGAAATGTTAATCTCATTTGAAGTTTGTAGTCTCTGAATTCTTTTGGTTGTTGTTGTTGTTCTGTTTGGAGACAATCTCACTCTGTAGTCCAGGCTGGAGTGCAGTGGCACGATCTTGGCTCACTGAAACCTCTGGGTTCAGGTAATTCTCCTGCCTCAACCTCTTTCGTAGCTGGGATTACAGGCACGCACTACCACGCCCAGCTGATTTGTGTATTTTTAGTAGAGACGGGGTTTTGCCGTGTTGGCCAGTCTGCTCTCGAACTCCTGACCTCGTGATCCGCCTGCCCAGCTTCCCAAAGTGCTGGGATTACAGGAGTGAGCCACAGCACCCGCCCAAGGATTATCATTATTATTGATGATTAATTTTTATTGAGCATTTGCACTTTCAGAAGATGTCATGGGCTGAACACACACTCTACCCTAGAGTGTACTGGCTTATATGTGCACCACACCCTTAATCCTAACCTCATGTTGGCTATTTACAGATGCATGGCTTGAGATGCCCAGTGGCACAGTGCTAGAAAGCACTTGGAATTTGGAGCTAGATCTCTCTGACTCTAATATCTGTACATGATGTGCAATTAAGTGCTTACTTTGAGTAGCTGCTGGGAAACTGGTCTACTGGGGCCTTAAACAATCATTTGGTCTTTAGTCCCTGGTTTAATGTTGGCCAATTATTTTAGCCAACAAAACAAGCAGGTTGGAGGAGTGGGCTGGCTTTGACATCAGCATGTCGAGACTGGCAACCCAGCCTCAGCTCTGATATCATCATGGTGAGGTCAACCTGGTGTGGCCCATGCTTACAATTGCTGTCAGAATTGTGGTCTAGCCACAAGCCAGACACCGTAGGCTCCAAGAACTGGAAAGAAGAGTTGGCAAAATAGATTGGTGGGAAATGTGCATTCCGTGGGCAGCCAGCTTCCCAAGGCTGCCAACCTTTGCTTTCCCAAAGAGAAGGAAGATTAAGTGGTTAGCTGCCTTGGGTTCAGGATGCTGATTTCAACACTACGCATGTGCAGAGTGATCCCTTTTGATTGTTTAGGCAGTGCTGCAGAGAAATGCGTCTGAAATGATTTGATGTCATTTCAAATGTTCATGTTCTCCATTTTGTGTATGAGCTTCTTGGTGACTTCTGAGTCATCCTGACATATGTGTGCATAGCTAAATGCGTATGTGACATAAACTGTTTTGAGCACGTACATTATAATGTGTCAGGGACAACAGTGCCTCTCTCTTCTGAATGTATTTAGCACTTAGCGTTAACGTTAACTAAGCTGACACTCCATCATTATGCCATCCTTGAGCCATTGGCTCCAGACCCAGTGCCTGTCCTTCCCCTTCTCGCCCCTCTTCTGCATCACTGAGCACTTCACCCTGCTGACTGAGTTTTGCAGGCTTCCTTGTAAGCTGTCTTTCAGCAGGGTTTGGCTGAGGGGAGGTGCTGGTGGGGGGTCAGAGGAGGAAGAAAGAAGGGAGAATCCAAGATGTTTTTCCCGTCCCTCTTTGCCTCGAGCAGCATCTCCTGACTCCACACCTCCATTACCCACTTGGCTGCCATAGTTCTCACTGGTTCTTGTGACCTGACCCTTGGGGTCAGGTAACAGTAACCTTTCTTTCTGTCCCTCTAGCCTTGGAGACGTGGCAGCTCCCTGCTCGTGCCGATCTCTGGGTTATACCACTGTGCCTGGTTCAGCTTTTTAGCATCTATTATCTATGTAAGAAATTGAATTCTCTCTTTTTGATGTACTCCCAGTGGTTTCTGCCTTCCTTGGTGGACCCTGATAAATATAGTTATGCTAGCTTTTGTCTCACTCAGGAATGTTTTGGATGCCTATGAATTGCCTTTGAGAGATTTTGGTAAGATACACAGTTTGTAGGTGAATATGGTTATTGATGGTTACACAGCCAGAATCTAAAAAAAATGTGATAATCTGAAGAATACTCTTTTCAGGTCAGTGCAATATAATCAGCACAACTGATCTACTGCCTGCACTTAATAAGAGATACTAGGAGAAAGGAACATTTATCAATGTTCTTGTTTGAGTAGTGTTAATGTCAAAGCTTGTTATGGGGGGGTGCCATCAAATCGTCTGCTGGTACATATTCTCACATAGCACCAAAATTTCCACCCAGATTAATTATTGTTATTATTATTTCAACTGATTCATTTGGCAGGAAAAGTTAGGATCGTTTTCAGAAGAGTGGGTGAGCCACATTTCCTCCTTCCCTTGATACAGGCAGTCTGGTGTTGAACTAAGTGAGTGACTAAGACCTTTTCTATAGCATCAGGCATTGACCTATGAGACCTGTGAGGTCCACACACTGATAACCAATTACCTAGGAGGGATGGGGAAGACACAGAAGAAGAGAGCTGTGAGAGCAGCATTTCATAATTTTTCATGATGTAACTGATACTTCCTGTGAGCAAATAAGCTCGTGGCTAGGTTCATCACAAATGGCCTGTGGTGACTGAATAGTTGTGCATATTGTTACTTACTAAAGTACATGTATGCAAATTCTTATTGATGCTGTAAATCACGGTATTTTGAGGGATGCCAAGAAATTGCTCATTTTTATTAACTGAAATCATCTAATGCCTCGTAGAGGTGAACGTCAGAGTTTAGAATAACAAGCATCTTTCACCACTCTTCCCTGCTACTGCCAGACTCTTGCTTCCCTGTCAAACTACCTCCTGTGTTAGCCTCAGAGGGGAAGAGGTTGTTAAATTCCAGTTGTGGGCTCACTGTAGGCTTAGTAGCTCTAACTTAGTATCAGAATATCCTCTGATAATGTGAAGAGAAGAAAGGGGTGGAGGAGAAAGAGAAGAGGAGGGGAGGAGGGAAGAGTGACAAGGAATTTAAGAAGAGTGATGAATAAGGCCATGGCCATTCCAGATGCCATTGCCTGAGCTACTTCCTGCTTGTCCTGTTGCTGTAGGGATGGGGACCCTTCTTGTACTGCGTTAGCGCAGTAGGGATGGTTCATGGGGCTTTCGATTTGTTTTCATCTCTTTACTCTGATAAGAGGTGAGCTTCATTTCCTTAGCTTACCTCTCTTATTCTTTTATACTTAAAATATACTTTTATTCTTAAATTATTAAGTATAAAAACCGATCTCACCTCCATTTTTCTTCTTGAAACTGAGTCAATCTTGTAAGCTAATTGTGTGCCAGTTCACCATTCTCCCAGCTGGATATGAGACACAATCACTTCAAGTTTTTGTTTTTTTTTTTATGTTTGCCCAGTGAAAAATCCAGTTCATCCCTTAACTTCCCTTAGTAACAGAAGGAGGTGAAATACACCATCTGTTTGGTTTGTTAAAAAGTGGTGTCTGTGGATATCACATTAATTGGGTTTAAAGCATGGGCAAAATTGAGTATCTAGCAGGCCTGGGAGTTATATTTAGAGCTGTTTTCCCCTCTCAGGAGAAACAACGTACCAAACATTCATGATAGATTGAGATTTAAAATGGCTGTTCCAGAAGAAGATGGTTATCCCGACTCCCCACTCCATGTTCCTCTTTAAAGAAGTTCCTGAATTTAGAATAGAAAATAATAGTAAACGGTATTTTTAAAACAATGCAGTCTAGTTGGTGTTGGAAAGTTTAAAGATTTAAATGTTCTGTTTGTGAAGGAATTTGCTAATTATCCTGCAGATGTTCCTTCTTTTATCCCTTATGCGTCACAGTTTCCTTAACATTCTCTCCCTCCCTTTCTTTCTTTTCTCTGGTGTTAGCTCTCCATCTCGTTCTCTTTTTTAAAGCAGTGCAGATAAGTTCAAAGAATGTGTAAAGCTTCTTTTCTTTCCCTGGAAACAAGTCTATGCCTCAGTGCCAAAGTCCTGAGGCCCTGTCTTGATGAGAAGCGCTCTTACTTTAATTGTAACCTTTTCCAGAAAGTTCTCTCCCAACTCAGTGACTTGTGTATCCTGGATTTAATTTTATTAAGTGAGTTGCAACATTAAATTATTTGGCTTTATTTCATGACTCCACCTAACCTTCTATCCTCCCACTAAAATAATCAAATAGTGAGTAACAAATATCTGTATTTTTTTCAGAGGACTTAAAATGGATAATTCCTTGAGTTCTTGGAATGATCAGAAAACTATCAAAACAACTCCAAACCATGGCTGGGAATCAGTGTTCTTATCCTTTTTAAAAAAAAAAAAGACCCATTAGTAGCACTTATTTTTAAGATTTGCTGATCAGCATAATATTAAACTCACCTGATCACTTTGCATTCATTTTAGTCAGTATTTTGAATTCCTAAGTTAATATCACCTTTAGAAATAAAATCAAATGTCTTCGTTTTAGTTACATTATTTATCTTTCATAATCCAATTGAAAATGAACTCTAGTGGCTGAACTTATTAATTTCTTTTTAAAGTAGAGATAAATCTTCATTTCTCTTACATGGTGCATTCACGTAGCCTTAAACACACACGCAACCGACCTACCAATGTAGATTAAATTCTTTTTTCTGGCATAAACATGGTAGACCCCATACTGTGTAGGCAACTGCGCTAGAAATGGGGCCTCACGCTGCTTATTCCAAGCTTCCTCTTTGGTGAACCTTGGACTCCTCTCCCTGCCGCCACCGGGACTCAGATCTTCCCCAGCAAACGATGCAAAGCATAGCTGACACAATTGACAGTTTTGCTTAAGGTGGGTTCTGAATATACGGAGCTTCTATAGCCATTCCTGATTCTGGATGAAATTTGGCTTTCCTGAGCCATCTTTATCATGAAAAACATTTGGTAACCTTTCCCTATGTTGCATCTCCCCGCTCCCCTCACATACACACACATATTGCTGCTGCTGCTCCTCTTCCTCCTCCTCATATACACACACTGCTCTCTTAAGACAGAGTTGGAGAATCACAGAGCTGGAGATAGGACTTGCCTGAGTTCCAGAATATTCCTAATGATGTAGATCACTTCAATCCCCAGAAACACGGATGTAGCATTAAAGAGTCGTTGCAAATATGCTGCTAGTCTTCAGGGAGTCTTGCGTTTGGTATTTAAAATAGAGCTTTACTGCTCTCTGGGTTATAGTAGATTTTCAAATTTTTAACATAGCTCACTTCCAATATACATAAATCATTAGATTAAGATCATTTGGAGCATAAATTATTTGAGATTATCCATGTGGCATTTGATTATATGACCAATAGCCAGCTATGAAATCTTCATCAACAACATAATTTCAGGTGTCACTATAATTTTCTTACCCCAGAAAAAGATTATGATGACCCTCAGATAAGAATTTGAGTTATTTGGCAACCTCAAAGTGTCTGAGGAGTATTTGTGTAGTTAAAAGAGTGTTCTACCCAAAGCCATATGGTTATTTCTGGTAGATGGTACAGAGAGAATGAGAGCATTGTTGGGGTTTAAGGGATTGCATTAATAGAGCTCTGTGTAATACGTGGAGTACAACTCCACTGGGAGAGGGGCAGTTTTGCAAATTACAGTGCAGTCAAGTAATTACTTCTCTTCCTCCAAATGTAGTTGATACACTCCGAGATTTAAAGTTCGTCTCCATGAGATAGGTAAGTATGTGTGTTCCACAGTGTCTCCATCATGTAAAGGAAGATAGATGGCTCATTCACTGACTTAAAAGGCTAATTACTAGCAATCACAATGCCTTCTTGTCTGCTGTTCCTCCAGAGGGAAAGTGTACTAAACTTGAGGAAATATAGTTCTGGGCAGAGAAAAGGACAGATCCTGAGTTGGGCCTGTGATAAGGGCCAAAAGGCATGTGGAGTTTCACACCACAGAGATTAGAAGAAATGGTGGAGGGAGGTACAGGCCAGGTGGTCAAGGTCAAGGTGAATAACTTGAGTGTGATCTGGAGGAGATCCCTTAGGAAGGCACTTTTCCCTTCAACTATAAGTGCTTTCCCCCAAAACTATGAGAGAAGACAGATTTAAAGTATAATTGTAAGTTTTTTTAAAAGTGTTTTTCTCTTAGGATTTAGTTGCCTTGAAGTTGTTCCACATCTTCAGGAAAATCTGATCATCCCTTGAGTCTTCAGTGACACGCAAGTGAAAAAGAGGAAACAGGACATTGAGGGAAACTTGGTCAGGTACCAAATCAATGTCTCATCCCACCCATGTCTTACAGTTCCCGCTAGGAAAGGACAACACCCTGCCAAGGAGATTATGTCCGGTAATGACTATCAACAGTGAGTCAAGGTCCACATTCAAGGAATGTGCCATAGGGAGGAACACTTGAGCTGAGACAGGACTTCCAGGAAGACATCCATACTCAAGTGAGAAGAGACCCTTAGGTTGACAACCCAAGGAAAAAATGGAAAGTGAGGCTAAAAGAAAATGATTTGTTAAGAAACATGTTAGGTTGGATATCCCTCCAACCTATTTATCTCCAAGTTGTGAACTCTCTTCTACCCCAATTTATATCTCATGATTTCACTCTCATGCTTCAGTTTAGAAGTTAAACTTCTCCAATGAGTGTCACAACTATATATGTTACCCTGCATATCTTATAGGATTTTGGGCTTGGATTTCAATTATTTTAAATCCAACCAAATGCCTTTTCCCTACTGACAGCTCCACACTGCCCACTCATATAGAAAAGACTCACCAGGAGAATAAATTATTTCTTCGCTTGTCATTGGTAATTTGTGTTCACTAAATTACCTCCAGATCTACTTTCCTGAGTCAAAAATAACTTCATAGTTTTTTTTTTTTCCTCTCCATGTTTAGCTTGGAAAGACATATAGATTCTGAAGTTAACCTCTCTCTGTTAGATGCTCAAGAATAATTAAGCTCGTTTTCTTCTTAAATCAACCAGATGTTTCATTTTAAGATGGAACAATATGTGGTTTATTTGACCCAAGTTCTCATGAAAAGGCCATGGCTTTCATTTTGATAGTCCTGTTTTGCGAGAGGTAAAAATGAAAAACATCTTTAAGAGAATTCCTTCTTTTTTCCCCCCTGGGAACAATGCTCAGTCTCAATAGGAAACCACATTTTTTAAGAACATGAAAGTTATTACCGATGATGTCCCGCAATCTGATCAAACACTTAAGCGACAGCCGTCACGTTATGATTTTACCACACTGTTCTTCATAACTTTTAAAAGAGACTTAAATGTCTACTATGTCAAGATCTGTTTCTGGCAAGACATTTATTTACATTATTTCTTTGTCACTTTAGTGTTTTCTTCTAATCAAGCTAGGCTAATATGCTTAGGGCACCTTTCATTTTTGTCTTACAAAATACCAATAAATGGTTAAGGGTAGTTTTTACAACATGGTGAGTGTTATTTCACAATGTTTCATTCGCCACAAATCCTCAAGTCACTTTTAAGAATTCCAGATGCCCTACTGTAGGTATTTTTGCAGCTGTTTTGTGGGAAATCATGAAAGTGCAACTCTTTTTGACAAAAAAGAACATATCTCATTTCTATAGAGATTGGTCTCCTTTTACTGTACTTTAAAATAACAAAAAGGGCAATGTAAAGACAGCTGTGTACTGTATATAGTTTCTCCATGTGCCTGAAGCTCAGATAGTTAAAATATCTTCTAATTTGTAAAATACCATGATTTTACTCTGAAGGAAGTCTTTTTTTTTGAATTGGTTATGAAATATTTGAAGTTACAATTTTCTGTCTATTATTTGCAGCACACAATTGGGCCTGAAATATTTTTATCTGGAACCAATAATTTTGCTTTTGAAATGCATTTTATTGTTCTTTGTAACTAAATTCATAAGTCGGCTCCATGCATTTTTTTACTTAGAAGACAACATAGTGAATATAACTATCGATAACTATCAACTCCTCCTCTAACTGTTAACTATTAACCATCTCCAATCCTCTTAGTATTACACATTTCCTTTACATTTCTTTTTTCAATTTTGAAAGTTGCATATTTCAGGATATTATGAATATCTATTTACTGATATCTTATACCTCAAGAATATTTTGCTGCCTAGACAGCCATGGCTTATACATTTCATAAAGAGAGAAAGAAAAAGAAAAGATTTTCCTTGTGTTATTTCCAGTACCACACGATCTGTGGTTTTCATCGTCGGCTGTCCCTGAATTGTAACGTGCCCAGTGCTTATTTCTTTCAAACAAAATCACTTTAAACATGTTGAAACTGGAGATGTAGGGCTCAACGGCCCTAAAGGAATTCACGTTGTTAAGATTTTGGCTACAATGTCAAGACTAGACCTGTGATAAAGAGGACCTGGGATACAAGGAAAATAGACTGGAATCTGGAGATAAGAGGTCAGCCTTTGACTCTAGCTCTTTCTAGCTGTGGGTGACATCATTTTTAGAGTTAATTAATTACGTAAATTCTTACATTTTATAGATGAGGAAACCGAGGCTCAGACATAAAACATTTTGTCTAGAATTTCATATACTACTCAATTTTAAAAGGTCAGTTTTCTTATTTTGCCCTTAACTTCTATTGCTTAAACCTCGGCTTATAGACTTCAGAGTGGGTTCAAAGGAAAGTTGTTTATTCCACAAATAGGCAAAGTGACTTAGTAAAGCTGTGGGAATGCTGAGCTTAAAAGACACAGTATCTGTCCTTAGAAGGCTTGACATCTAGTGAAAAGTCAACACACAGCCCATTCCAATACACAAAGGCAGACGCCCTCTTGAGGCAGTAATGGAGTTGGGTTGGAGGACAGAAGTAATGAGGAGGGCAATGGTTTACGATGCTTGAAGCAGACTGAAGATGGCCTCCCTGGGCAGAGAGAATGGCATCCAGACCATGAGGGCCTGGAGTGATATCTCTTGTTACCAAATGCAGGAGTAGAGGGCCGGGGGACAGGCTGCATAGCAAGTTACCGTGAGATTCTGTAGCCTTTGTCTGCTCTGCCAAGGAGCTTAGATTATTCTACTGTGGACATCAGAGAGTCCCTAAAGCATTTAGAACAGGGAAATTACATGCCTGACTTTGTGTGTTCTAAAGATGATTCAACCATACCATGCTTTTCTCTCATTGCTATGACAAGACTTGAGGGTTTGAGGGGAAAGCCAAAAATTTCATCTCACCCTAATCAGGGAACAGTCAGAAAATAACTCTGAAAAGCAAAAGAAGAAACAACCTCCTGCGTTAATCTTGATCTGAATTACCTCCAAAATATTCAGTTTACAAGAATTTTCAGGCCTATCATTGTTTTACTCGAAACTATTTATTACAATTTAAAGTGCCACATGTAAGACAATTCTTTCCTCAACAAAATATTTAGTTCCACTGAAGTGGTTGACTTGTGAAATTGTTTCTGCTTTTCTTTGAAGGATGTTGTAATTTATTAGATCTGGACTTAAGGGACCAATTTATTTACATATACTCATATGATCCTTGGGATCAGATGGTCCTTAGCCTAAATCCCTGGACTTCTAAGTAAAAAAGGAAATTATCAGGACAATAACACTTTTGTCTTAGGTGTCCTGGGAGGATGTAACATGGTAACGCATTTATAGTGATTTGCACCATGGGGCACATAGTAGGTGAGCCAAAAATGTGATCTCCTGCCTCCACTCATGGCAGGCCTACAGGAGAGTGAGTTCTGTTTGACGAGGGCATGACTAAGTTGCATGGCACAGATTCTGCTAGTGCACTTTACCATCACAGCCTCCTAGGAAACACAACTTATCCAACAGCCAGCACTGGGGGTCTAGGGAAATTAAACAAGGACTTTGCAATACTTGTCAAGCAGAAAGAAAGCTGTCTGAAGTCAATGAGGTACTTAAGGGAAAGAAAGGAAGGGAACAGCCAAACAGCTTATTATGTAATTAAAGCTGGAGTCAAACATCATTAAACGGGGCAAAATTCTGGCTGACAATGTTAGAAAAAAGTATTAATTTTTAAAGATATATAGTTTTACTTATTTCAGGTAGATGTAATGACTTAAACTATGTTAATAAGGGCCTTCCTAGCAGGGAAAATGAAAATGCCTGGTTTAATAAAACAAAATAACAAATTTAGTACTAGAATTTAGAATGTTAATAATTCATATGGAAAGATTGGAAATAGCTTGTTTTCTTAACTGGTTTTAAAAAACCTCTGAAGTATTATTTATATTGTTAATTTATTCAGCTAACTTTTCCTCCCTGGACTGTGGGATCCTAAGCTTCAGTGCAGCAGCTGCTCAAATGTTCCTTAATTCCCAAGGGAAGTCTGCACTAATGATGCTATATGATACGTAGGGGTGAAAGACTTGGCCACATCATTGGTGAGCTATTCACAGACATAGAAGATAAAATAGATTCTTAATCAGCTGAGACTTGGAAAATATGCTCAACAAATTTCTTTCTTTTCCTCTTGAAATAGGTAGCATTACAAAGCACATGTGTTTACATACCTAGGGTAAGAATGTTTTCTAAACTAAAAAATAAAAAAAATAAAAAATAAATAAAAAGATTATAGAAAGGAAAAATCTTTAGTTAAAAAAGAATATCCACAAATATAAGGGGAATAACATTTCAATATCCAAAGGCTTACTGTGGTCGGCTAGGAGACACAGGATGCGACATTTGAGTAATTAATGGAAAGTCTTTGTAGGAGCCGTGATGATCACACTTTCCAGAAAAGCAAAGGGAAGGCCCAGATTCCCTGTCCCAATCCGGCTGGCTCCATCCTGAGCATTCAGACACTTCGCTGAGGCCTTCCACTGCATCTCAGTGACACGACTCATACAACGGTCACAGTCACCAACGCAACTCTGGCGCCAGCAAGCTTTAGTTTGTTAGGAAAAAAATACTACTTTCCATGTATGTTTAAATAGTACAGACACATAATATTAAAAAAACAGAAGCCCTGAGTATGTAATTTGATGCTAAGCCTTTGCAAAATAGGCAGAGATCCAAATATTTTTCTCTGCTAAAAGAGTTGAAAATATGTTACCAGCAGTGACTTGGCTGGAGAGGCTACCACTTGGGATTGGTGAGCTTAAAAGTCTGATTTGGAGACAATCTGTATTTCTGAGACAACCACATGAGCACGTAGGGTTGGCTGAAATGCAAATGGAAGGTAGTCTCTACAACTGAACTTTCCAGGTTAGCCAAGTGGGAATGTGTCTGTGGTAGTGGGTGGCGGCGGTGGGGAGGTGGGGGAACGGATCTTATTTTTGAAGCTTTAGACTCAGATTGTGGAATCAAGTGAAACGGTGCAAGACCCACTCAAGGTTTGCTAGTTATAAATTTGGACTCTAGAACGCTTGGTGGGCAGAATTACTCTCTAGGCTACTGGAGTTAATACATTGGTTGAAGGCTACACCTTGATGGTGGTCTGGTGATAGGGAGATGCCTATAGCTTGCTAACTAAGAAAATGGCTATCCCTGGACACCCATGCTGCCCTGGGCCCTTTAAGTCAGGTCAACTACATTCCAGTGGGCTCCAAAGGCAAATCTTTGAACTCAGCAGATGCTTTATGTAATCTTCAGGTCCTTCCCCACTGCTCCCAACATGTATGTACTTGCTTTCTTTCCTAGGTTCAGACATCTGGGTTCCAATGGTAGCTGCTCTATCTGACTTGGTTCTCCTTCAGGAATGGCAGTGCCCCTCCTGGTGGACTAGAGCTGACGACTTCCACCCATTGTAGACCCTAGCCTGTAAAACAACTCCCATAGTCAAGCCTGCTACCACCTCTCTCCCAAATGAGTTCTGGACTCCTTCTTGTCAGAAATAAATGGCTTCTCTTAAGCCTTATGCAAAAAGAGACAAACACAACTAATACCTGGTCCCTACTTTCAAGGAACTTAAAGTAAATTGTGTCAGATAAGGTACAAGAAAATGGAGCTAATGTTATAATAAGTCTTATGCTACAAGTGTCAGATGGATAGCAGGTGCTCTGTGGTTAGGAGGAGGGAGGGGGCACTTCTCTTTGGAGAGACCAGATATAAAGTATCTACAAGAAGAATTTTTAGGATCTACAAATTGTTTTTGAAAACTAGCTATCTATTGCTATTGTAACAAATTACTGCAAACTTAGTATCTTAGCACAATACAAATTTGTTACCTTCCAGTTCTGTAGGTCAGAGTCTGACATGGTCTCACCCCTAGAATCACCGTATAGGCAAGACTGCATTCCTTCTGGAGGCTTTGGGAGACAATCTGCTTCCAGGCTTATTTGGATTGTTGGCAGAATTCAGTTTCATGTGGTGTAGGACTGGGGTTCCCATTTCCTTTCTGGCTGTTAGCTGGGGCCAGCTTTACCTCTCAAAGACCTCTCTCCACATCTTGCACATGGTCCAATCCCTACAGTTCAGGATCAGAAGTGCTGAAATCTTCTCATGCTGCACATCTCTTCTGATTCATCTGTCTACCTTCCTTCTCTGCTCTCAGGCACCCTGTGATTACCCAGGGCTTGCCCTGTTTATCCAGGATAATCTCCCAATTTTAAGGTCAGTTATTAACCTTAATTACATAACATAATCACACACATAAAACAAGGAGGTGAAAGTCATGGGGGCCAAAATCCTGCCTAGCACCATGTTTCGTGATGTCATGAGCTGGTGGGAGAATGGAATTCAGAGCAGTGCAGGGCAGAATCCAAATCATATTTTCATTAAGTACCCAGCAGGTGCTAAGTATGACTCAAGTTTGTAACGACAAGGTAAGTCGGGACCCATTGCTTCCTCAACATCTCAGCCTCAAGGAGAAGATAGGCTTATTTTTAAATAAATTGCAATACAATTAACTACGTGTAACATCAATAATCAACATTCAGGAGTTTGTGATTTTACTTTGGTAGGATACTTCTGTCTCTTAAATTTCACAAGTTGGTACGTATTTATGACCACGAAAAGAAGTTCTAGGCATTGGGCAAAAATTGCAAAAAATGGGATGGAATCTAAGGGAGACGCATTCTCAGTTGCCCCTTCATCCATACCATAGCACTGACCCTGACCCGCCATGTTGCATTACTTTCAACTTTTTCACCCAACTTGGAATAGTCTCTCCTTTGAATTGTAGCACAAAATAATACTTAAGTAGGAAAACCAGATCGTAATAGCAACATTCCAGTTGGCATTTGGAAGCTCATTAGTTCCATTCTTAGTCCCCAGGCAGCATTCTCTGCTCTCCAACATTCACTCATTTTCTCTGTTACCACTTTTATCCAGTTGTATACTCCATAAGAGAATGAGGAATAGAGGACATTTCATTCACTTTGGAAACTTAGTCTCCCCATCCCAACCCTAATGGAGTGTTACAGACAGTGAAGCCTTTCAATAAAAGTTTAGTGAATTGAAGAACAAAAATGCAAAAAAAAGAAAAAGAAAAAAGAAACAAAACAAAGTCCTTGGTTTTAGGGATTTTAAGTGAGGAGACAGGAAATGGCATTTGCTATGTGAATCTTTTTATCTTTTTCAGGCAGAGGAGCTGAGCGGCGATTGGAGTAGACAGTGTGAGCCTCCAAAGATTAGGGAAGGAAAGTGCAGTTGAAGAAGCCTTCCTTTGGTTCAATGCAAAAATAACTGAATGAATTGCATGCTGAAATATCACATGACATATGGAAATGGTGAGTGGTAAGACCATTGTACACCTTCTGGAAAAGCAGACATTTAAAGCTGACACTGAGAACACTTGGCACTACGTTCATCCTTTGGTGATCTCCTTGCCCCATGTAACGCTGTTTGCACTCTGGTTTTGGTTACTCTGGAATGGTCAGTGATTCCCAAACTCAACAAGAGGAGAAATGATGGCAAGAAGCAAAGGCCCTCTACAGCCCTCACGTCAGATAAGCAACCAGGTAGTAAGTCACCAGGAATTTGCTGTCATCAACGGGAAGGTTCCCAAAGAGTCAAAGGAACACGGATTCCTTAGGTTAAAAGCCAGTGGCCCACTAGTCTCACTGTAAAGCTTCAACCTCAGGTTCTCCCATCCACATCTCAACAGCCCTTTCTGAAAATATGTTAGGCTACATAGCAAAGGGCAATAGGGTTGCTAATCGGCTGACTTTCAAACAGAGAGATCATCCGGGAAGGCCCAATGTAATCAGAAGCAGCCTGAAAGATGGAGAGGGAGGCAGAAGAACTAAAGGCTGAGGGGACATGGGATGGAAGCAAGGCAGGATGGAGGCCGTGAGGACTCCACCTGCCACTGCCGGCCTTGAAGATGGAGGAAGGGGAAGGAATGCAGGAAGTGTCAAGAAGCTGGAAAAGGCAAGGAGATGGATTCTCCCCGAGTTTCCAGAAAGGAATGCAACTCTACCCATCCCTTGATTTTAGCCTGTGTCAGAATTCCAGCCAACGAAACTGTCAAGAAACAAATGAGTGTTGTTTTACGCCACCAGGGTTATGGTAATTTGTGCTAGCAGTCATAGAAAACAAAGAACTGCATCGTTGAATCAGCCCCCAAGGTATGCTCACTGTGGTGAAGGACCCCGGGATGCCTATGCGTAAGAAGTCCTTGTCTTGAATCATTCTTTGTGCAAGACTGAGTGACGGACTGTCCAAGAAGTCGCGGGAAAAAGGCCACTATAACTCTCAACTCATCGAGCTTCCAATTGTGTGGTTACAGACAAATTTCCAAGTTGCAGTCTGTTGTAGAGATTAATAGCTAATATCATATGGGCCAAATTCAGCAGTCAGACTCTACTTGCATAGAATTTTGTTAAATTGAATTGGTAACCAAGATTTAAAAATTTCTCCTAAACATCAGGATTTCTGACCTTTCTTGGAAAAACAAAAAATGGAAAATGTTACCATATTTGCATTTTCAGGATAGAAGAGTAGTGAATGTCCCTCTAGACAGAGAATGCTCTCTCTGGTTGTCACTGTCCCCACTACTGTACTGTCCCACAGCCCCTCCAACTGTCCCATGTGGCCCTCTGGGCACCTGAGTTTGCAATTCCTGGTACACTGCTTATATGCATATACAATTTCAATACCGGCTTAATTAGAATAAGGTACTAAAGGCAATCTAGTTAGTTACAATGTTTCATCTGGTGTGACTGCAGAGTGCCTTCATTAATTTCAGGAAAAACAAACAAACAAACAAACAAACAACTCAGAGATAAAATTGTTTGGCCCACTCTCCCATTCCTTCCAAATTCTTAACTTATGCAGCACCAAGAAATACTGGCGTGGGTGCCTGACAGGGAATTTCCAGGCCTGCTTAATGACTCTAATTCTGATCAGCTAAATCTTTACTCCCTTATGAATATATCCAAATCTGACTTCAGTAGATAAGGAGAGAATTTTTAGAAGGATAGAAATCAAGCTGGAATACATTTAATGTGGTACACAATGTGCCCAAGCAAAAAGTCAGATGATCTGATAGCATCTTCATATGTGCAGGGTTTAGAGAAATCCCTGTGCCCTTTCATTAGATTAACAGCTTGTAAGTTCTGACATCAGCGGCAACATGAGCTGGTATTGCAAAATGTGCTTTGGAATCCTGACGCATTAATTGCTTTGTTTGGCTTTATTACTGACATATCTTTTTACTCATATCTGAATGCCGATGAGTATGGGCCAACATTTTTGGAAAAGCGATACCTTGCAAGCTCGCACTTGAAACGGCTCTGAACGGTGATGGGAGGTCATAGATATGGGAACAAGAGAGGAAAGTCGGCTCACAAAAGGGTCAGTGTCCTGAGCGGCGAGGCAGGAATGCACCTTTTCCATGACAGCCTGTGCGTCTTCAGAACACAATGCAGTGAATAATCAGCCATAGATGAGCAAGGGGGAGGTCTGGTCGGGCTTTTGACATGGCCCGCTGTAGGCGTGATGGATGTGGAGAAACTCAACCCTTCCCAGGGGGGTCAGGTGGCACCATCAAGACAAAGAGTGCAAACAGTTCAGTCCTGGAAAAGAACTTCCCCCAGCCTACCCCCACTTGCTTTTTGCTATTTGTGCCAAGAAGTTACAGTATCCAGCCACTCCTGATTAAGTTGGAAATCTATGCAAAGAAAAGAGAAACGAAGCCAATGTGAAAATTGACTGGGTAGGACCACATATTTAAATTGTGCAAAATTTCTACAGAAATAAATAAAATAAAATAAATAAATAAAATGGCATTGACTTCCAAGGCTGAGTAAAAAAATAAAAAATAAAAAACTCCACTTTCTGGATTAGAGGGCGAGACATCATCCAAATTGGCAAAAAAGCAAGTTCTCCTAAATCTTTCCTTAGGAGGCTGTGGATGAAAACAAACCAGAGGAGGATGGTTCTTCCTCTGATCTGGGGGCCAGACTGAAAAGCTGGAGAAAAGAAACAGAGTGTGTGCATGCCTGCTGTCCCAACTGGAAAAATTTTGATAAATATTTTTTTCTGCCCTTTCATTGTTTTCTTGTCATTTTACATCTTGGAGCAGTGACTCTAGTTGGATTTGGATTTAGTTGAACTTTTGGTAAGATACCCACCACTACTCCTACCTCCACTTTCACCCCAATCTAGGTTCCTAGGAATTTTAGATATATCTACAAATTTGCTTTATTGCCAGCCAGTTTCTCCATTTTCTAGGCAACTGGCTTCCCTTAGCTGTAATGTTAGAGTCTGACCTATGACATCAGGGTCTCGTTTATCTGATGAGTACCAAATGTCAAGGGCGCCATCAGCCCACATTGCATGACTCTAAAAGTGGGTGTTAGAACCTGGCCTTGGAGCTGGCAGCTTTTTAGTCCTGATCCGAATGAGTGGAAGAGAGCCAGTTGAGAAGGGAGCTTGAGATGTGACAGTAGGCAGCAACTGCTGTGTACCAAGCAACTGGCTGAGCTTTACCTTGTGCTATGCCCACAGGCATTCAAAGAGCCAATTTTGTCAGTCTTGCTTTTACCAATAAGGTTCATGGAGAAATGTGATAGCTCAACAGTCTTCAGCCAGTACATGGCAAAGCTGGCATTGCAAACCAAGGCTGCCTGCCTCTGAGGCTTTACTTATCCACAGAGCCCCATTCTTACACCCAATAGAAACTTCTAGAAAGATACTTTGATGTTTGCTCTTTTAAACTTATCTCTCATCTAATCCCTTGTCACAGAGAATACCCACACAGAGAATTAGATATGGCAGCAAGAGCTTTGCAGAAGAAATTATTAACACATCTCAGCCCAAAACTGATTTCCACTCTTGGACCCAGACTCCATCTCAGAGGCAGGCTGTCAGGATAGAAAATGAGGGTTGTCTATAATTTAGGCCATTTAGATCACTCTGCTGGCTTCCAACCACCCACAGCCACCAAGGTGTTCATAAGGCTTTAAACATATAACTAGTTTTCAATAAGTAAGAATTTGGATTGTGACAGCTTTATGGGGAAATGTCAGAAACGGAGTTGCTTCTGAGGGACCAGTTCAATGGGCAGCAGGACAATGAATCCTGTCTGAAGACACAGCATCAGGCAATTCGAGGAAAACAGGGATTCTTGGGCGGCCATCTACTGTCTATCTTCCTCCTCCCAGCAATCCCTTGGCTCGGATCTGGACTTTCCTGCTCCTGGTGTAAGTTTTCATTCCAGACACCCATTCTTTGTGCTTACACAAAAGGACAGGGCAATGGCATGCAAAGATCATGGGCTGTGGAATAAGAATACCTGCTTTTCAATCACTGTACCACATTAACAAACTGTGCAACTTCGGGCTAGTGACCTAACTTCTCTGGGCGCTTCTTTGTAAAATCAATTGTTTCAAGCCTGGAAACAGTGTAAATAACATACTACCTGGCTTATAGTAGACAGCTAAGTAAACTTTTCCTTTTCTCTTCACTCTTCTACTAATTTGCTTCAGGAATATTCTAATTCTAAGGGGTTCCCTTCTTTCTTTTGCAAGCCTCATATATTTTAAGAAATGCTTAATTTTGTGGTGGCATTGAAGATTGAAATCTTGTATTTTATTCAGGAGCTGTGTACTGCTGCAGGTATCGTTTGACATCTCTGAGCCACTATGTTCTTATCTATAAATTCTTGAGACTAATTGTGATGCAGTTCACTTCTAACCAAACAGCCATTTAATACCTTCTCTGCACAAAGGACCTAGATTTTGGGTCCGCGTGGCCAACAGAGATCTCTCAACATGAGGGAAGACCGAGAGCCAGTGGAGAAATTCTGGTTGATCTAACGTAACTATACTAGACCCATTCTTCTTTGCCAATGAGTGCTCTAGGGTGAGTATAAATGATAACCACTTTTGGCCAAAGAAATAAAAATGGAAGTTTCAAGATGGAGTCCCAAGAGAAAAAAGCCTTTTGTCTTCCACTTTCCACTTGGTTGTTGATAGTGGATGTAATGCCTATAGAACTGGCAGCCATCTTGACCCTATGAGGGGACAGCACAAGGATGTATGCCAATACGCTAATGCTGATGGAAGGGATGGTGGGAAATAGCCAATATTGTAATACAATGTACTGTTGTAAAATTAATTATCTTGAAGGTGTTGTAATTCAGACATAAAGAAATAGTAAAAACCAAATAGTTCTCGTTACTAAGGATTGAATGATTTTACTTACAGCTTTTCAAGGATTCCATTCTCTCTTGTTAGCTGTGAGCCTATCTGACTTACCTTTTTTTGCCTGAGCTGAATTTAATATCTATCAGTGTCACTGATTGGATAAACAACTTGCAGGGAAAGGAGGTTGTAACTGAGTCTCACTTGTCATTTGTTGATTATTTGAGGCTTATAAGTTGCCTAGAAAGTAGAAAAAAGACTCAAAATGCTAGCTGTGAGCAAAAATAGTCCATTCGTAAGTTCAACCAACATCGATTAGATGCTGGGAGAACAAAGCCAAATAAGTTAGTGTCCTGTCATTACGGGGCTTAGCAACAACTCAGTAGATGACGATAGGTGAACAAGTCCAGTCGTCCCTCAGTATCCATTGGGAATCAGTGTCAGGACCTCCTGTGGATACTAAAATCTGTGGATTCTCAAGTCCTTTATATCAAATGGCATAGTATTTGCATATAACTTATACACATCCTCCTTACACTCTGAGTCATCTAATACAATGTAAATGCGACTTAAATTGTTGTTATGCTGTATTGTTTAAGGAGCAATAACAAGAAAATGTCTGTACTTGCTCAACACAGATGAAATTTTTTTCCAAATATTTTTGATTCAAGGTTTATCGAATCTACATATGTGGAACCCATGGATGGGAGTCGGGGCAGAGGGCAACTGTATACACAAAAAGCTATTGTAATTGCCAAAATAGTAGTGATAACAATGACAAAACACTACTGGATTACTGCTATTAATGACTACCAATGATCAAGCACCTCCCTTGCTCCAGGTACTGTCCTAAGTCTTTTGTAAATGCTGTCTCTTATGATATTTATAACAATTCTTTGTGGTCAGTCCCATTGTCATGGCTGTGTTAGAGGTGAGCCCCTGAGACCCACATGCACACAGCTAGTTAATGGGGTAGCTAGAATTCACATCTAGGTCTTTCTAATCGCAAGGCTCATAATCCTGACAACCAAGCCATGGTAGAGGTTTGAACAGGGCAAAGTGGAGCTTGAAAAGAAGGAAGGAGTTAATTTTGCTGGGGGTGCTAAGGCAGGGAGTGGAAGTTAGGAGTAGGGGAAATGGGAGGAAGAGTAAGGAAGGTCTTTAAAAAGAGGTGACCCTCCGTGGAAGCTCAGTTTCCTGGAGAAAAGCTTCTCGGAAGAAAATGTATAATGTGTAGTTCTTTAGCATATTATGTAATATGAAGGAGTGGGGAGGATAGAGGCAGAATGGTATCTGAAATGGCCCAGCGGCCCCCTCCCTTCCCCTGTTAGGAAAACTGCCAGTTCCAATGCAATTGGGACATCAAGGACCTGGGAAAATTATGAGAGCTGTTTATCTTGCCAAAGTACATACTTGAAATCTCATGCATAAATGGTTTTCTATGCATACAAAATACTGTGATTGTCTACATTAGACCAAGGAAACATTATATTCAAAGGGGAGAAGTTTGAACTTACTTATTTAGCATATGAAAGTGGATGTTCGTGCCAATAATAATTCAGTATGGTAGAAACCTACTGAGGCAGTGTCTGAATGAACACAGCAGAACATGTGATGTGAAGATTTGGTGGCTGTAATTCATGCCAGCCAGATTCCCCACAACCAGATTTGGTCTGTAAGACCCTCCTCATTCAGCCTCTGCCTTGTTCTGTGACCTTAGGCTCAGTGGTCTTTTAGCACTCCACTTGCGCTATTGGGTTTTACCCCAAAGTTCCAATAACCAAGTATTTTAACCAAGCTAAGGTCTGGACAACACTAAAATATAAGAGGTAAAATAAGATTTTTCTGACTTTTGAATTATTCAAATATTAAATCTTAATATTATCAATTTAAATTACTTGAATAATTGAATTACTTTGTGCAGATTGATTCTAGTAGATAAGGCCTTGAATTTAATGCTTCTTTGATTTTTTTTAAAGTGTATGTCTGTTTTTTAAGTGTATACTTGTTTTTTAAAAACAGTGTATGCCTGCCTTGTTTGAAGACATGAAAAATGTACACAAAATGACTTAGAACTGTTAAACTTTTCAGAAAGTAATTAAAGATCATCTACCTCACAACTAAAGGTGTGTGGTGTGCGTGCGTGCATGCGTGTGTGTGTATGTGTGTGTGTGTGTATGTGTGTTTTAATTACAAATCAATTTCAGCAAGTTTTAAAGCTGTTAATATCTCATGCAGTTTTGGGCATACCAAGTACAATAATTAATTCTTATCGTTTTAATGAGGGCAAACCAAAGTGATCTTTTTTCAGTGGCAAGAAAACCCCCAACTCTCAGCATAGCCACATTGACCTTCTTTTTGTTCCACAAATTAGCGAAGTTCATTTCATTCCTCAAGTCTCTGCATTTACTGTTTCTTCTTTTTCCTAGATTCTTCCCAGAAATATTTGCTTGGTGGAGTCCTTTTTGTCTTTTATATTTCATTCAGGTCAAATGTCAAATGTTCCTATTTCAGAAAAGGGACCCTCCCCCACCCCCCACCAATTCACCCAGTTATACAGACCAAAAGTCTGGAAGGTTATTTACTAATTTTCCCAGTCCCTCCATATACCATGCATCAGTCTGTCCTGTTGATTCTATGTCTAAGTTCTATCTGGAGTTTGACCATGTCTTGTCATTTCTATTGCTAAAACTCTAGTCTAAGCCACCATGCTCTTTCATCTGTATTAACACACAACCCTTTCTCATTGCAACTTAGCTGGCCATACCTAATACAGAAACTGGTGCCTTGAAAGGGGATGTTGCTATGATACAAACTTAATATGTTTAATTTTTTTGAGGAACTGCCAAACTGTTCCACAGTGGCTGAACCATTCTGCATTCCAACCAGCAACATATGCAGATTCTAATTCCTCCACATCTTCCCCAACACTTGATATTTTCCTTTTTTGTTAATAACTATCCTAATGTGTGTGCAGGGGTACCTCATTGAGATTTTGATTTGCATTTTCTTAATGACTAATGATGTGTTAAGCATCTTTAAGTGATTGTGGACTGCTTGTATAGCTTATTTGAAGAAGTGTCTATTCAAGTGATTTGCCATTTAAACAATTTATTTATTTATTTATTATTTCTTTTTTTTTTTGCTGTTGAGTTGTAAGAGTTCTTTATGTATTTTGGATACTAGACCCTTATCAAATAATAATTTGCAAATATTTTCTCCCATTCTGTAGGTTGTCTTTTTACTTTCTTGACAATGCCCTTTGATGCATGAAAGTTTTTATTTTTTATTAAGTCCACTTATTCATCTTTTTTCTTTTTTGCTCGTGCTTTTGGTGTCATATCTAAGAATCATTGTTACATCCAAGTTCCCTATGTTTTATTCTAAGAATTTGAAAATGGAGATGCAAAGAAATACATGTACATACATGATCATAGCAGCACTATTAACAATACTCAGAGGGTAGGATCAGCCCAATTGTCCATCAATGAATAAATGAATAAATAAAATGTGGTTATGTATAAAATAGAATATTACTCAGTCATAAAAATAATGTTGTACTGATGTGTGCAACAATAGGACGAACCTTGAAAACACTCTGCTAAGTAAAGGAAGCCAGACACAAAAAGTATGGCATAATTCCATTTAAATGAAATGTCCAGAAGAAGTAAATACATAGAGATAGAATTCAGATTGGTGGTTACCAAGGGCTGGGAGAAAGGGGAATAGGACAATTGCTTAATGGGTATAGGGTTTCCTTTTGGGGTGATGAAATGTTTTAGAATTAGATAGAAGTAGTAGTCGTACAATATTGTGAATGTACTAAATGCCACTGAAATCTTCACTTTAAGACAGTCAATTTTACATTACGTGAGTTTCACTAGATAAACACAAATTGTAAAGAACAAAATAGAATCTCTTCATTGTCTCTCTGAAAGATAATTTTCAGAGAGGAAATGAAAAGATTCTATTTTGTTCTTTACAAATTTAATATACTTTTATTTCTGCTCTTTCTAAATATTTCTAAATTTTATATATTCAAATTTTAGATAGAGATCATTAATTTTTTATAGTATATGTCATAATTCAAGACATTGTTGACATTTGCATTATGCTTAATATTCACATTAACAATAATTATTTGGACTTATTTGTAGTCTTCTGATTTCATTGTTCATCTTTGATGAAAATACTATGACTTCCTCATTCTTGAATGTGTTACAGTATTTCTTTGAGCAATGTTTTTTCTTCTTTTTTTTTTTTGAGACAGAGTCTCACTCTGTAACCCAGGCTGGAGTGCGGTGGCACAATCTTGGCTCACTGCAACTTTTGCCTCCTGGGTTCAAGCAGTTCTCCTGCCTCAGCCTCCCAAGTAGCTGGGATTACAGGTGTGCACCATCATACCTGGCTAACTTTTGTATTTTTAGTAGATATGGGGTTTTACCATGTTGGCCAGGCTGTTCTTGAACTCCTGGCCTCAAGTGATCTGCTCACCTTGGCCTCCCAAAGTGCTGGGATTAGATTATAGACATAAGCCACCATGCCTGGCCCTTTGAGCAATGTTTGAAAGAAGAGTATATATGTGAAACTCTATTTGAAGGCTTTAATTCCTGAGGCTGACTTTCAGTTGCTTTCACTTTACTGTTTTATTAGATATAAAACTCTTAGGACACCCAGAAAGATGGAGTGGATGTACTTTTCCCTATTCCTAATGTCAGAAAACCAAAACTGAACAAACAAAAACCTAAAATATCAAGAGATATAATAATTTAATGCAGTATTTTTAAAAATAAAAATTAGACAAAAATTGATGATGGACAAAATATAAAAATTTGAAATAGAGTTTGACAGGGCAAGATTAGGGTGAGGTGAGTCATACAGGTGCAACATCAGATCTCCCCAATTCAAAATTTTAGTATTTCATCCAGCATGAATTATAATTCGTTACATTTAATTCTTATTTTTAAAAATTGCAGTAAATACTGTTTCTCTTGATTACTGAATTTTCTGGTATGCACTAAAATTTTGCACCTCAGGACCTTATTCACCTTACTTTAGTACTGGGTCTGCTTAGAACACATTTTTTATCCTCAAAACTCCCTAGGTTTTGCTTTTATGTAGTGGCTGTCATATCTGCCTTCACACTAGAATCTATATGTTATTAGATAAATCTAATATCCACACTCTTTCCTCAGACAAGTTTAACCAGACTCTCCATTAGTGAAGCAGGATTTTAAAAAGCTTTCAGGGGGATTCTAATGTACAGTTGGGGTTGTAAACTGCAACCTTATTTTTTTTATTTCTATCAAGTTCAGTGATAAGGAGTATTGATCATCTAGTCAGAATGTATCAGTTCAGCTCTTGGCTTTGTGTCCTTGAGTAAGTTATTTAGCATTTCTAAGACTTAAATTCCCAACTTATGGCATTGTCCTGAAGATTCAAGGAAAAAGCACATGCAAACCCTAAGCACAGTGCCTGGATCTTAGCAAAGCATAAATGCTGGCCATTAAGATATTGCTGGTGCTGGCCAGGGACTGTGGCTCACGCCTGTAATCCCAGCACTTTGGGAGGCCGAGGCAGGTGGCTCATTTGAGGTCAAGAGTTCAGGACCAGCCTCGCCAACACGGTGAAACTCCATCTCTACTAAAAATACAAAACAATTAGCTGGGTGTGGTGGCACATGCCTTTACTTCCAGCTACTCGGGAGGCTGAGGCAGTAGAATTGCTTGAACCCAGGAGACAGAGGTTGGACTGAAGCAAGATTGCACCACTGCACTCCAGGCCCTGGGAGACAGAGACTCTGTCAAAAAAAAAAAAAAAAAAAGATATTGCTGATGCTAAAGATGGAAACAGGAAAAAGCAGTATCTATGATTTAGTATTGTGGAGGAGAATATTTTGCCAGTATGAAATCTTTTGCCACATCCTTTAAAAAAAACGTAATTGTTTCCAGAGGATTTTCTCCATGTCTGTCTTTGTTCATTTATTTTGCTGCATATTCAGTGAGCCTATTTGCTTTAACAACACAAATACTTTAGTTCCAGCTTGTCCAAACTGCAGCCCAGAGGCTGCATGTGGCCCAGGACAGCTTCAAATGCAGCCCAACACAAATAATTTTTTGGCTTTTTTTTTTCTTTTTTAAGTTCATCAGCTATCATTAGTATTAGTGTATTTTATGTATGGCTCAAGACAATTCTTCTTCCAGTATGGCCTGGGGAAGCCAAAAGATTGAACTCCCCTGCTTTAGTTCAATCCACTTTTTTTCTGTTATGTCTTTGATTACTTTCTCACCCCCTGTTTTGTTTTCTCCTTCTGATCATATCTATAATTCTCTTTCTCACTAAATCTGTAATCATTTTTCTTTTAATTTCTTGGAGAAGGTTTTTAATTTTGTCTTTTTGATATAAAAATACATATGCACAGTTTTACAAGTCAAAAACTATAAGCTTTTGAAAAAAATGGCAGTATCTCATATATTACTTGTGTTTATTCTCTTCGGAAGTCACTTTAAAGTATTATCTTCTGGCATTACCTTTTTAAGTAGCATGTTTTGAAATAGAAAATTTCATGGTTTTTATTTATTTTTTGAATATGTAACACATTAACTTTGTTCAAAAGTTAAATAAATACAAATTTTTAGATTCTTCATATGGATCTTAGTAATAATTTCCTGGATATGACAGACACCAAAAGCACAGGCAACAAAAGTAAAAATAAACAAATGGGACTACATCAACCTAAAAAGCTGCTGCACAGCAAAGAAAACAATTAACAAAATGAAGAGGCAACCTATGGAATGGGAGAAAATATCTGCAAATCATACCTCCGATTAAAAGTTAAAATTAAAGTATATGAGTTAGTTCTAGAACTCAATAGCAGAAAAACAATCTGACTTTTAAAATGGGCAGAAGACCTGAAGAGACACTTCTTAAAAAAACATAAACAATCACAAACAGGTATATGAAAAAGTATTCAATATCACTAATGATGAGAAATGCAAATCAAAACCACAATGAAGTAATACTTCACACATTTTAGGATGGTTATTATCAAAAGAATAAAAAATAAGTGTTGGGTAGGATGCAGGGGAAAGGAACCCCTTGTACACCTTTTCTGGAAATACAAATTGGTATAGCCACTATGGAAAACAGTGTAGCAGTTCCTCAAGAAAGAACTACCAGATAATCCAGCAATCCCACCTCTTGGTATATACCCTGCGAAACTGAAACCAAACTCTCAAAGAGCTATCTACATGTTCACATTCTTTATGGCATTATTTACAGCAGCAAAGGCATAGAAACAAATGTCTACGAACAGATAAATGGACAAAGAAAATGTGATACATACATACATGGAATATTATTTAGCTTCAAAAAGGGGGATTGGCTTAATGCTTAAAAAAGAAGGAAATCCCTTCATTTGCCACAACATGGATGAAGCTGGGAGACATTATGTTAAACAAAATAAGCCAGACACAGAAGAACAAATATTCTATTATCCCACCTTTATCGGGAATCTAAAATAATAAACTTACAGCAGAGATCAGGCACACAAGGTTCTTTTATGCAAGTTTCTCTTTTAGGTGGAAGTTTCCCTCCCATTCTACTCCCATCTGCCCATCACCACTGTTACTACTAACAATATTTAATTACATTTATTGTATTTTGTGTACCTTCCACAGTTTTTTTTATGCAAGTAAAAGCAAATACAACATGTATTTATCTCTTTCTGGAAATGAACTTGGGCATCTCTTTGCTGCAATATATTCTCAGCCCCTCCCTGCCATTACTAGGGTTTCAAATTACACAGTTATATTCTTATCTCAAGTTGCATTTCCCTCTCTTCTGACTGGTTATTTCATAGTTCTCTAAATCCTATCAAGAATATTAATTCCAGACTTTCTTAAGTTTATTGCCAGACATACTTCACATAATAATTCTGTTTCTTGAGAGGATATTGTTTCTGATTCCTTAAAACCTTTAGAAGACATTTTTAATTTATGTGCCTGCCAATTTGTGTTCATTTGCTCATTCCTACAGAAAGAAAATTTTGTGTCTTACCTTTTTGGAAAACTAAGAAATATTTTTAAGGCGTTGAGTGGTTTAGGTAAAAAGAGAAGGAAAAATATTATATTTTCTGTAATTTTATTTCACTAACACAAATCTTCAGAAAATAGAAATAAGGAAGGAGTCAGAGCTAGAGGCAGTCACCTGGGTTCCAAAGAATTCCTTTTTCCAGTTCGTCACTGGTTTTTCAGCTTGTTCTGAGACTCCCGCCTCCCCCTGGCATAACTGCCTCTTCAAATTCCCTGGTTATTGCCTGATCCTACTTTCAGACATCAAGATAAGTGAGAGTGAGTGTGTTCATGGGGTCCTTACTCCAAGTGACCTTCAGTGCTGCTAGGATAAAACTTTTCCTATAAATGCTGTGTTATGGACTGACCTTAGCTGTGGCACTCAGCATTTGGTGAGATTCTGCTGAGAAAATGATATCTTCTCATGCAGTGAATTGTGATTTGCAGACTTTTTCTTCAATCTGCCCCATTTCTAAGACATCTCACAGAAATTCCTCAAGATTTTTAGCATGCGTATGACATTCTTAAATAGTCCCTTGCACAGGTATTTCTTCTTTGTTATTGTATTACTGTGGCAGTTCAAAGGGGATCTGAAAGTGAAGGATAGATGTATGCTTTCACACTTGTCACTTAGAACCCATAGTGACTTTCTTAGTTTTCCTCTATCTAGATGTGTATTATTTAGTCACAATATGTAAGATGAACATTTAAGCTTCTGTGTTGACATCATGGAAGGCAGCTTTGCTCTCCCACAGAAAGTCCCCTGATAGCCACATGGCTAGTGAAGTATGAGGATGGGCTTAATGCTACATACAACTTTTGACTCCATTAGGCATATTCATAGATGGGGAAGTTTAATCATTTGCCATGTGCTCCTTAAGAACTTCTGTTATTGTCCATTAATTTTTCCTCTTCTCCCTCTGTATAAATAATGTCAAATTTCTTCTCTGAGGCTTCTCTAAGGACCCTCACTTCATCATCACTTCCCAAATTATCATATCTCTCACTTAATTCACAAACATTTTTATTTACCCATTTATTCTTTCCCTGAGTGTTTACTGAGGACAGGGAATAGTATTAGAGAGTGAAAAATGAGCCTATTTTCCAGGGATCCCACAGGATTAATCTCAGATGTTAGGAAGATGTTGCAGATGGAGAATCTTATGGAAATAAGGGGAGAGGAAGACAAGGAGGATGATCGTGTACACGTCTCTAGTATCTGTACTTTGTGCAGCGTTTTACACTGATGACGCAGTGATGATAGCGAGAGTTATTTTTAAATGTTTGTTATTTAACACAGGTTTTGTGCTAAATTTAATATCCATTAACTTAACGTCATGATTACCTTATGGAATATTCATTGTCATATTCCAGTTTTACAGGTGAAGGAAATGAAGCATAAGGATGTTAGGAACTTTGTTCAAAGTGACATAGTTGAGTCTGCTTGGACTGTGGTTCAAGCCATGCAGCCTGACTCTAGAACCCATGGTTTGCTACCTGACTCTCCAGACCCAGGAGGCAAATACCCTAATCAGCTCATTTTTCAGAGGTGTAGGAACTGAGGCCCAAAATAAGTAGCGAAATTGGTACTTGAATTTCTGTCTGTCTTTCAACTACACTATCACCTCTAAATTCCCCAGTTCAGATCATTTTAGATTTAAGAACTCGAAATGGACTTGGAGATTATATTATTAAACAATCCCTCATTTTACAGATAATCTGTAATCACTAAAATCGTTTACCTAAAGCAATCAGAAGCAGGTTCTATACAGCAAAGCAACTTAACATACTGAGGAAAATTATTGTTTGAAATATTATTTCTCTTTTTTTTTTGAGACAGAGTTTCATTTTTGTCAACCAGGCTGGAGTGCAGTGGCACGATCTCGGCTCAATGCAACCTCCGCCTCCTGGATTCAAGCAATTCCCTGCCTCATCCTCCCAAGTATCTGGCATTACAGGCGCCTGCCACCACGCCCAGCTAATATTTGTATTTTTGGTAGAGATGGGGTTTCACCATGTTGGCCAGGCTGGTCTCAAACTCCTGACCTCATGTGCCACCCGCCTCTGCCTCCCAAAGTGCTGGGATTACAGGCATGAGCCACCAGGCCTGGCCAAAATATTATTTCTATTTAATATTTAAAAAAAACAGGATGAATAATCTAATTCTTAATTGCAACACAGCTCTTGCTAGTAACTCAAATGCATTGTTTCTCTGCAACAAGAGGAAAACTTGGGAAAGGATTCTGTAGGCACTGAGACTATCATAAGGAACTGCAGCATCCAGAGATTTTCATGAGAGTGAAAATGCTCATACGAAATCAAAACCAATGGTCTTAAGTGTGGCATCCAGTAAACCATCCTCTGAAAAGTGACCCACAATTCTGTATGACTCTTTCCAGGACACTGAATTGGAGCCAGCTGATGTATGGAGCTTAACGTGGTTGTCACCTTCTGGTCTCTGTTTGAGGAACAACTGCATGTGATTAAGGGTGACAGATACAGAGTCTGTGTTAAGCCCAGGATGTAACTTGTTGAATGAATAGCAATTGACTTGAAAATTGGATGGATGGATTGAGTTTCTTCACTCTCTCCCTCTTTTCTTTCTCTCAACAGGGCAAGATTAAATCATCTTTAGTCAAATCAGTGTTTGCTGTTTTTAAGAAGGATATTCTTGAGGCATAGTGCTTCAGGGATGCTAATTCAGATTTGAGCAGGATGAAATTTTTATCCAGACATGTGCATCATATAATTGGGAGGGCAAAAAAATGGTTCCAAATGGGAGTGTGTTTGTGTTCCTAGGCATTTTCCTATAGGAGCCAAAAAGATGCAAAATCTTCTTTTCTAAAGCTCTTACCGGGTCTCAAGCTTGTCTGCACAATGGAATCACCTGGAGAATTTCGAAAACCAAAAAATACTGATGCCACTGATTCTACCCAACATATTCTATTTTAATTGGTGTGGAGTATGGCCTGAGCACTGATATTTTTTAAATCCTCTGAGGCGATCCTAATGTACAGCAAAGCACCATCAAGTCCCCTCTCTCTGAGGAGGCACCAGCTGCAAGCATGTTTTACACCAATATGTTTGCTGAATATAAACATCCCAGTGCAAACTCTTGCACCCAAGAACTCCGCACTGCTTGTGGACAATCTTTGGCAAAGTCTGAATTTGTAAACTGATAATACATATAATTCCATGGGCTCCATATGGTTCGCGTTATCTTGAGGGGAACTATACACATTTGCCTTGCCCCAGGATGGAAAGATAAATAACAGATGTGGATAATTTTTGTCATACTTGTACTGAACAATAATCTAAAAATTAGAAATGAAAGGAGCAGAGAGATAAGTAAAACTCGTGAAAACAAAGCTCGTATCAATTATTCTAGGTTATATCTTTGCATTTTTAAGAATCCAGATACATAGTAGTAGATCAGAAAAAACCTGTCATACAGTTTTCCTTTTCTATTTCTAGAGTGACGAGATATAGCATTAAAATTGTGTGTTAATAAAGTTAATCAGTTTGTTGATAATAGTAATACAAACTAAAATCTACATATAGCTTACTGTGTAACAGTGTTCTAAGCACTATACAAGTATTAACTTACTCAACCTTCATTATAATCCTGAGATAAATACTATTATTTTTCCTATTTTACAGATGAAGAAACTGAGACTCCAAGAATTTAAGTAATTTGTCAAGGCAACACACTGCTATGTGGTAGAACTACAAATTGTGCCCAAATAATCCAGCTTCAGATACTATGCAAAGGTGTCCTAGGTGTGCTGGTGATAATCTAGTGACAATCCCTTCTCAGAAGGAAGACAGGTCCTGTCTACAGAGGTAAAGCAAAGAGTATGGAACTAAAAAACTCAAAGGGAGAATGGCTATTAAGATTTAGGATGGCTGGGAAATAATAAAATAATAATAATAATGATAATAATAATAGATATTGATGTGTGCTGCATGCCAAGCCCTGGGTCACGTTTGGATTGATTCCTATTTTCTTTACTTTTCAGCAATGGGGTCTTTCACCTTTCAAGCTCTGCCTGAAAAGTCAACATGGTGGCATTTGGCTAGGTTCTTTTAGGCAATTGAAAAACAAAACAAAACCCAATGAACACCCATAAATTCATTACTAATATGTTGGATCAGAGGTTGGCAGATTTATGGGCCTCAGGTCACATTCAGCCCACTGCCTGTTTTTGTAAATAAAACTTTATTGGATCTCAGCCGTGGCCAATGATTTACATATTATCTCTGCTCCTTTCTTGTTACAACAGTAGAATTGTGTAGTTGCAACAGAGACCATATGACCCACAAAGCCAAAAATAGATACTCTCTGGCCCTTTATAGGAAACACTTGCAGACTTCTGCCCTAGATATCTCTCCTGATTCCATTCCCTCTTCCACTTCCAGGGGCAGCCACTCCCCTAAATTCTGTACCAGTCTTTCCTTTTGAGAAAAGTAATTGTTTAATTTCACATATTTGACTCTAAATAAAATAGTGGGCAATTTCTTCTTTATGTTTGTGAGATTTATCCATTTGATGTATATGGCTAAAGTTCATTGGTTTTTATTGCTGTTTGATAGTCTATTACATAAGACTATTTCCATTCATTCAGTCTATTGTTTGATGGTTATTTTTGCTGTTTCTAGTTTTCTGCTATTTTGAATAAAGCAATAGAAACATTCTTAGTATGACCTCTGATGAACATGTACATGTTATTCTCTGGTATATTTATTGGAATTGCTGGGTCAAAGAGGATGTGCATATTTACCTACCCTATGTGAATGTGCTATCTGAACTATTTAACAAGTGGATGAACCAAATTATATCCTCACCTCCACTGTATGAGAGTTTCTCTAACTCTATAAACTTACCAACACTTACTGTCTAACTTTCTAATTGTTTGCCAATCTGGGATGTAAGAAATGGTATCTCATTAGATTTTAGTGTTTGTTTCCTTAGGAATATAATCTGACACTTTCTGTTTATGAGCCACTCATGTTTCTTTTTCTGTGAAATGGCTGCTTATATCTTTTCCAATTTTTCTGTTTTTGCCTATTATTAATTTGTTTAAATTGGTTTTGCATCCTGGATATAAGATTGTTGTTATAATACGTGTGACGTATGTCCTTTTCCAGTTTTTGACTTCTCTTGCCATTTTCCTGTGGTTACTTTTTGATTGACAGACTTTTAAAAATATATGTAATCTAATATATTGATTTTTTTCTGTACATCTATACAATTTGCATTTTGTTTAAGAAATCATTTTCTATCCAAAAGTTATGATGATAGTCTGAAGTTTTGCCTTTCAAAATCAGGTTGTAATATACCTGGAATTGAGTTTTGTGTATATTCTGAGGGAGGGTTCAACTTAACTTTTTTCCATAAAAATGGAACCAAGTGTTTTAACATGATGTATTGAAAACCTATTCTCTTTTTCATTGAAGTATAATGCTAGCTCTGTCATAAATCAAATTTTCATTTGATTTATGAAAATTATATGCATTTAATTAATATGCATTTTTTCTCTAATGATACTCAACTGTCTTAATTCTGTAATTTTGTAGTAATTCTTGGTATCTGATTAGGCAAATACCTACTCCCCTCCCTGTTTCTTTAGTTTTTAAATCCAGGGGTGGTTTTTGGATATTCTTGTTCATCTGTGCTTCTACTTATATTTTTCAGTTAACTTGTCACGTATGAAAAAATAAAAAACAAAATTTTTTATCCTTAAATTAGTTTGGGCAAGTTGCAGTGTTTTCCTTGTATTTTCTAATCTATGGATAAACTCTATTTTTTTTCACCAATTTATGGCTTCTTCCAATATTTTATAGTTGTCTCCTTAGAGACCTTGTGTATCTTTTGTTTAGATTCATATCTGTGTATTTAATATTTTTGATGCTGTTATAAATGGTATTTTTTTTTTCTTTTATTGAGATGGAGTCTTGCTCTGTAGCCCAGGCTAGAGTGCAGTGGTGCAATCTCGGCTCACTGAAACCTCCACCTCCTGGGTTCAAGTGATTTTCCTGCATCAGCCTCCCGAGTGGCTGGGCCTACAGGCGTGTGCCACCACACTTGGCTAAATTTTTGTATTTTTGATAGAGAAGGGGTTTCACTGTGCTAGCCAGAATGGTCTTGAATGCCTGACCTCATGATCTGCCTGCCTCGGCTTCCCAAAGTGCTGGGATTACAGGCGTGAGCATCCATGACCAGCCCGTATTTTTAAAAATATATACATTTTAAACTATTTCACACAGAAAACTTTAATGGATTTTTAAAATGTAGATTTGTATTCAGCAAACTTGTTAAAATCTCTTACAATTTCTAAGGGTTTATTTATTCTATTGGATTTTCTATGCAATCATATTATAACTCATCATAGAGACAATTTTATTTTTTTCCCACAGTCTTTTCAGGTTTAATTCTTTTCTATGCCTTGCTACACTCTTTATGATCTCCAGTATTTGCACTATTCTGGCCTTTGGTCTTTGATCTTGCATCAGCCTTTCATAATTGGGTATGTTTGTTGTAAGTTTTCTGTAAATAGTCTTTATGAGGTTAAGAAATTTGCTTTTATTCCTAGCTTATTGAGATATTATTATAAATTGATGTTAAATTTCATCAAATTTTCTCTATTGCATTTCTATTGAGATGATCACATGATTATTAAAATTTATTATAAAGATGTATTATCTTGATATTTAAAAATCAGGTTTATTGAGGCATAATTGATATGTAATAAAATTCACCCTATCATAGTATACAGTCCAGTAAGTTTTGGTAAATGTGTACAAATAACACAACAAACAAGTTTAGAATTTTTCCATCACCACAAAAAGTTTCTTAGATCCCTTTGCAGTTACTACTCACATTTACCTTAGCCCCAGTAAACCGTGGATCTGCTTTTTGTTACTGTAGTTTTTCCTTTACTTTGATTTTTTTTAGTGTTAAGCCAACCTTGCACTTCTGAGTTAACTTGATCATGATATCTTTTGTAAACATTGATAGATTTAGTATAATTGGCCAATACCTTTGCCTTCCTATACTGTCCTTGCCTGTTGGTGCAAGGATTATATAATACTCAGAAAGTGAGTTGAAAACAGTTTTCTCTTTCCACAGGCTGGAATAATTATGTACTATTGGAATTAATTGTTTCTTTAATACATGGCAGAATTCACTATAAAGCCACTTAATTCTAGACACTTTTGGAGGAAGATTTTTAAATACTGATTTTTAAAAATCATTATTTTATTTTTATAATACAGCTTATTTTTTCCAGAAACTCTTACTTTTCATTTACATTTTCAAATCAGATTAAAGTTGTTTTAATAACCCCTTATTATTTAAATCTCAGCAGAATGTGAAGTTATGTTTCTTATTTCTATTCATTTTTTCCTCAGATATTTTTCTGTTTAAATTTAATTCTGCTGTGGTCAGAGATAATACTTTGCTTGACTTGCATTTTTTTTACATATATTGAGACTTGTTTTAAGGCAAGAAGTGTGGTGTATCGTGGTTATCATTCCTGGCACATTTAAAAATAATGTGTTTTCTGCTATTGTTGAGTGGAATGTTCTGTAACTGTCAATTAGGTCAAGTTAGTTGACAGTGTTGTTCAAGTCTTTTATATTATTACCAATTTTCTTTCTACTCAATTAGTGAAAGGTATCAATATTTCCAGTTGTAATCATGGATTTGTCTATTTATACTTTCAACTAGAGATTTATAGCTGAAATTATCTATTTCTACTTTCAGTTAGTGTTAGCTTGCTATTTCTTTTTTCCATTCTTTTTCTTTTAATCAATATATCTTTATATTGACATTACATATATATTTATATTATATTATGTTACTATATCTTGCATGCAGCATATATTTGGATCTTGCTATTTTTATCCAATCTAATGATCTTCGCTTTTTAATTAATATATTTAGATCATTGACATTTACTGTGATTATTAATAGAAATTAAGTTCAAATCTACCACTTTGGTATTGAATATCAAATTGTCCCACTTGTTCTTTGTTTCAAAATAACTCTTTTTTGCCTTCTTTTGTATTGAGTATTTTAAAATTCTATTTCATCTTCTTTGTTGGCTTATTGGCTATAAATTTATTTTGTTAATTTAGTGGTTGCTTCAGGGTTTATAGTAAACATCTTTAACTTACCACATTTTTTTTAATACAACTAAGAAGGGATGTGAAGGATCTCTTCAAGGAGAACTACAAACCACTGCTCAAGGAAGTAAGAGAGGACACAAACAGATGGAAAAACATTCCATGCTCATGGTTAGGAAGAATGAATATTGTGAAAATGGCCATACTGCCCAAAGTAATTTATAGATTCAATGCTATCCCCATCAAGCTGCCATTGCCTTTCTTCACAGAATTGGAAAAAAACACCTTAAACTTCATATGGAACCAAAAAAAAAAAACAACCCCAAAAAAACAAAGCTGGAGGCATCACACTACCTGACTTCAAACTATATTACAAGGCTACTGTAATCAAAACAGCCTGGTACTGGTACCAAAACAGACATAGACCAATGGAACAAAACAGAGGCCTCAGAAATAACACCACACAACTACAACCATCTGATCTTTGACAAACCTGACAAAAACAAGCGATGGGGAAAGAATTCCCTATTTAATAAATGGTGTTGGGAAAACTGGCTAGCCATAGGCAGAAAGCTGAAACTGGACCCCTTCCTTACACCTTATACAAAAATTAACTCTAGATGGATTAAAGATTTAAACATGAGGTCTAACACCATAATAACTCTAGAAGAAAACCTAGGCAATACCATTCAGGACATAGGCATGGGCAAGTACTTCATGACTAAAACACCAAAAGCATTGGCAATAAAAGCAAAAATAGACAAACGGGATCTAATTAAACTTAAGAGCTTCTGCACAGCAAAAACAAAAACAAAAACAAAAACTATCAGTAGAGTAAACCAGCAACCAACAGAATGGAAAAAACTTTTTGCAATCTACCCATCTGACAAAGGGCTAATATCCAGAATATACAGAGAACTTAAACAAATTTACAAGAAAAAAAAATCCCATCAAAAAGTGGGAAAAGTATATAAACACACACTTTTCAAAAGAAGACATTTATGCAGCCAACAAACATATGAAAAAAGCTCATTATCACTGGTCATTAAATAAATGGAAATCAAAACCACACTGAGATACCACCTCACACCAGTTAGAATGGCGATCATTAAAAAATCAGGAGACAACAGATGCTGGAGAGGATGTGGAGAAATAAGAACACTTTTACACTGTTGGTGGGAGTGTAAATTAATTCAACTATTATGGAAGACAGTGTGGCGATTCCTCAAGGATCTAGAAATAGAAATATCATTTGACCCAGCGATCCCATTACTAGGTATATACCCAAAGGATTATAAATCATTCTATTATAAAGACACATGCACACATATGTTTACTGTAGCACTCTTCACAATAGCAAAGACTTGGAACAAACCCAAATGCCCATCAATGATAGAGTGGATAATGAAAATGTGACACATATACACTGTGGAATACTATACAACCATAAAAAAGGATGAGTTCATGTCCTTTGCATTGACATGGATGAAACTGGAAACCATCATTCTCAGCAAACTGGACAAGAACAGAAAACCAAACACCACATGTTCTCACTCATAAGTGGGTGTTGAACAATGAGAACACACAGACACAGGGAGGGCAACATCACACACCGGGCCTGGCGGGGTAGGTGGCTAGGGAAAGACTAGCAGGGGGCAGAGGTTCGGGAGGGATAGTATTAGGAGAAATACCTAATGTAGATGACAGGGCGATGGATGCAGCAAACCACCACCATGGCACTTGTATACCTATGTAACTTGCACGATCTGCACATGTACCCCAGAACTTAAAGTATAATAAATTTTTTAAAAAATAAATAAAAATAGAATATTCATCATGTATTAGAAAAAAAAAACTTACCACATTCTATGTTCTAGTCCTAGTATATTATTTTACACATAGCATAAAAACTTTATTGTAGTATACTTTCATTTCCCTCCAGTAATTGTGCTATTCTTATCATCCATTTTGCTTCTTCATATTATAAATGCCACATGATTCTGTAATATTTTTGTTTAAACAACATTTTATTTAGATTTAATAATAAAAAATATATATACTAACCACATAGTCCCAATCTCTAGTGTTGTTTATTCCTTTGTGTAGATCCATATTTCCACCTGGTATCATTTTCCTTCTGCCTGAAGGTGCTGGTGATTAATTTTTTCAGCTTTTGTAGTAGTGTTGCTGAAAGAAAAAATACTGAAACTAATAGAAAGACAACAGTTTTTCTTATCACATATAGCTACAGGCACAGTGGAAAATTAGATCTATTCTCTCAGTAAGTAGATATAAACCTGACCAATAATGGTATATATACCTATATCTCCATAAATTAAGTATTGCTTAATTAACTTCTCCTAAATTTATCACAACGCTTCAACAATTTAAAAGAGATATCACTTTAAAGACAGCATTAAAAAAAATTCTCCCCCTCTATGTATGTACACCTACATATATATACACACATAAAAATATGTATATACATATACACACATACCACATACATATTTATACGTGTGTGTGTGTGTGTGTGTGTGTGTGTGTGCGTGCACTCACATGTGGTATATTTCAATTCACATTTGGAAAGTGAAATTAGTGCTCCCATTTAGCTATTCCATGTCCATGCACAGTTTGCTCCTGATAGGGTAGAGTTTCCGTTTAGAAGGGGACTCCTCCATGAACCTTCCTTCACCTACTCTCAGAATAAAATGAATTCCCTCTCGGTACATGTTGCTTTTATCTTTAAAATAGATCTATGTCCTTTGATGCTGTCTTGTATGAGAGTCCGCTGTACATACATCCTTCTCCCTTTCTGGAGTTAAATAAGGTCCAGGGAACTTTGTCTGGAACTCCCAAGGCTGCTTGAGGATGAGAGCTGCTCAGGAGACATGTCATTATATGTCCAAATGTTTCTTTCTAAGTGAACTCTCTTCTGGTAAATAAGAACCAATTTTTGCCCAGTATTGATTTCCCTTTTAGATGACACATTTCTTATGTTAATACGTTTCTATCTTTGGAGAATGAAGGATAAGTGTGAAAATGGGTACATTTACTTTCTGTCTTTATTTACTGAAAATTTTAATTTATTTTCAGGCAAGTGGGTTCAATACATGACTTTTCCTGGGGTAAGAGGCTAAAGGAGTGGGAGGGATGGCATTTTCGGTCAAAAGAAATAGAGGTCAATCAGTCTGGTGCCCACATGCTCTATGAATGCCGGCAGCCAGCTGAAGTTCAGGTCTCAATTAAACAGATTCAGCCAAAGAAAGCTCAAATTCAAACACAGGCAAATTACCCCAAATTGCAGCTATTCCAACATTCCTACACACTGGATTTCTGAATATAAACTGTCCCCCAAAATATTAAGGGAGAGACTGAGGAGAGCAAACCCCCTGGCCAGCTCCAAATTTATCTGCTTGAATTACAGAGATGCAGGCCTCCAACTGAGGGTTTCCCCCTCATACCAGCCAGGAGGGCCTTTGGGGCTGTGTGCGTGTGTGTGCACATGTGAACTCACAGACAAGGGCATATGTGTACACTGCACATTCAGCATGTCAAAGGCAGCACTTGTTCTGCAGACCTCCTAAGAATAACCACATCACACAATGGTTTCTTTCTAAATAAACAGAAGAGGAGAGTTGGCTGATAAGGCACTTGTAGAATATACTAGGCCAAATTCAATCAGCAGCCCCTGAATGTAGACAAGTGGCCTTCTATACTAGTGAGCTTGGGAGAAGATATCATCTCTCCTGCGCTCAGGCCCCATAATTGCATCTCATTCCTGACTCCTGCAAAATAATGACCCTCTCCCCCCATGGTTTGCAGAACACATGGGGAGGAAATAGTAGATCTGAGCTAACTGGCCCAGAAATTCTAACCAGATGATGGAAAAATGTTTTGTCAAAGTAAGAGTTCTTTGAATTTTTAAGAGCCTTGCATAATCTAATAAACAGCCTTTTCAAGGAAGTGTCCAAAATGAGGCCAGCAAGACTATCCACCATTATTTCAGTAGCATTTTGCCAGTTCTTTCATTTTGACGGATACAGACAGGAATCCCAAATAAAACATTCCTTCTTAGTCCTCCCCTGCTTCTTTTTTGGCAAGGGTATAAAGGACTTTTCCCCCTTAAGCAAAGCAATAAATGACACAATGGAAGAAAAAAATGTCTTGCAGAACTGCATTGTGTTTTCAACTTCATTAAATAAGAAAAAGAAACTGAAGAAAAAGAAAAAAGTGATTTTTCGAAATCTATTAAGCTAAGCTACTGTCGGTTTGTGGAGGTGTTGACTAGTTGTCTAGAGCCTTGAGTAACTGACCTCTTTCGTTTGTTTTTATGTTGTTTGTTTTCAGCTTTTGTCCGCAACAGGCAGTCACTTCAGACCAGGAAGTCTCTAAAAGCACGGAGACTCTCTGGAGGTTAATGCTTTCGGCCAAGATCATGGATGGGGAGGAGACAGGGTTTTTACCTTCAGCACTTCTCTTGGTACCTCACAGTCAATAGGTGATTGGTTCTCTGGCTTTCGGAAGAATATGGCCCACAGGAGCGAAGGCACCAGTTTTCACGCACTGCCCAGTTTACCCTTTTTGGTAAATCCTTCCTCCTGACCTCCTATGACACCACCCAGATGTCCATATTTTCTGCCAGGAAAAGCCTGCTGGGGACAAAGCTTCTTACTTCATATTTATGTTCTCTCTGTTTCAAAAAATGTCTTGTCTTACACTGCAACTTGTTGAAAGCAGGAAAATGATTTTATAATAAGACTAATTTATATTAAAGTGAGAAAGTGGTATTATTTTGAGGGGTACCGCATCAAGTAATTTGTTCATATTTTAATAACCTATTGGGAGGTGCAGTGGCTCAGGCCTAGTGTCTTGGCGCATTAGGAGGCTAGGCTAGGTGTTGAAGACCAGCCTGGGCAACATAGGAAGCCCTCATCTATATAACAACAACGACAACAACAACAAAAAAGAGTATGATAGAGACATTCATTTCATTGAGCATTACATTTTTTGAGCATTATATAGTCCGCCTCCTGTGTCTCAATCCAAATATTAGATTCAAAATATATCATTACTATAATGTTAACCCCAAAAGAAAAATCTTTATTGGTAATAGTCTAAGACCTATGAAATATAAAGAAGACCTCTCCAAATGCCCAAATCATACCATATTGGGAATTGACTACTCAAATAGCAATCTCTATATACCTATATCTAAACCAGGACCAAAGACTGAACATGCTCTGAAGATATCTTTGTTTTTGTTTTAGAGACAGGTCTCTCTTTGTTGCCCAGGCTGGTCTCGAACACCTGGGCTCAAACTATCCTCCCTGCTCAGGCTCCCAAAGTGCTGGGATTACAGGTGTGAACCACTGTGCCCAGCCTGTAGGATGCTTCTTTTGCATGGGAGATGGCGCACAGAGGTCCAACACAGATGGGATTGTTCCATAGAGTAAAATGAGCAAGTGCATAGTTAATTCCCATATAAGCCATTCTCTGTTTGGTCAAAAGTTTGCCAAAAGTTTCTACCATTTGATCCTCTATCTGTGAAGTGAATACAGAAGCGGTACAATGAGGCAGCTATTTGCAGAGGAAGGGGTCTTCATGAGACTCTTGTAGCTCATGTAGATATGGAACTGCAGAAGAGAGAGGCTGAGGTAGAGGTAAAATAAGACCCTGAAACCTAAAGGCAGTCAACAAGATAGCATTGGTTAGGGTTCAGAACCTCAGAGATCCCTATGGCTTTCTTGGTGGAAAACTCATTTATCTTGACCTAAGGCAGGAAGTGAGAAGGAGGCAGTAGCCACCAAGACAGAAGAAAACTTACACATCTGAAGAGGGAAACTCAATGGGCTCCAGGTGCTTTTTGTATAAACATTTCAGAAAAACTCCCAGAAGTTTGATAGAGCTCATGCGTGTCCATGGAACTGTAAAATCCAGTCAAGTCGCCTTTCTGGAAGAAAGAGAAAGGATTAGAATCAGAGAGAAGGAAGACTGCCTTCAAAAATAAATGTCAAGAACATCTTAGGGTAACAGGATGGACATCTTCACTAGGGAGCAAAGATGGGGAACAAATAGCATAGAGAAGAAAGGGTTATAAGGATTAGGAGCAGGAAAATTTGATTTGGAATTCCCAATCTTGTTCTTATTTCAAAGGGCCACTTGTGATGTCTGCTGTTGTGCAAACTCACTTTTCCTGCAAAGCCGTTGAGGCATCTTCACACGTCCTGATGTCTGTGCTCTTTAACTCCTGAGATAATTATTCCCCTCAAAGGAAGAAGTCACTGATTGAAATCCTTGTAGCTCTGTTGGATAACAAATAAATTGCATTTATTCCTTCTGGAAGAATTGGTTTAGAGCAGAATTACGTAAAGGGACCCTATAAAGAGCAAATATAGGTTAAAACTTGAATTTTTCTCAATATTCTGGAAAGATAATGGGCTGTCAGTATCCTGCAAATGTCCCATCTCTTCCTAGGCCCTGTGAAATCTCTCTCTCTCTCTCAAGCCATCTGGTGTTTGCATTATACTTTCATGTGTTTTTTCACTCACAACATCAGTTCTTCACCCACACTCTTTCATGCCAGAAATTTCATCCCAGCAATGTTTGGTCCACTCCTTCCTCTCCTTCCTTCACATATTTCTTGAAGTATCAAGATGTTCCTGGACACGAAAAGCCTTTTACTTCCTGTCCTTTTTCTTATACAGAGCCTCTAAGTATGAAATCAGTCATCATACATAAATAATGTACATACTTTGTTCATTCATGAGTATTAGTTGTTGTTTGTGTGAATAATTTCGATGTTCTCTGTAGAATTATTCTCTTCTGTTTTGTTAACAATGCCTCTTTCAGTTGTAACCTATTGAAAGGTAGAAAACATATTCTTTAACCAGGATTTTTAAAAAAACAGGTATCTAGGAATGTTCCCTGAGAGACAGAAAATATTGGTGCTCATACATTTATGTATATATTATGTATATATGTCAAAATTTATATACATACATAGAAATGTACATTAATGAATAAACATATATATATGTATATGTGAATATACACATGTATATGTCTATCATCATACCCTTTGTTTTATATTTTTGTGTTTATTTCAAAGCATATTAAGATTTTTGTACCATGATACATAAATATAATTTATGTTCAAAGCAGTGGCTACACCATCATGAATAAGCTGTGGCCAAAAACCATTTGATAATGAAGCAATAGTGCTGACAATGATATTCACTCATTGCCTGTTTTTTTTTTTTGGTGCTTTTAAAAATTGCTGTCTAATTATAGAATTGCATTCAATACTGTTTTGAGTAAATAAGAGGCAATTTATAATAACTCACTTGCAGCAATGTGCTTTGAATCATTTCAGAGTAGATGGAGGACAGAAAAGATTGACTGATACCGCAGTGTGATAAAAAATAGGAGTCAGTGGTATTTACAAGATGAATGAATAAAGCATGTGCCCACCCCCACTAATTCACTGCATGGTCAAGTTTTTAGGGATGTGATGGGGCAACCTCTCCAATATTCCCATTACACAACTTCACTAATGTTCTGCTTGGTGATGACAAGATTGTGTTTAGATTGATTCATGGTTGGTATTGAGCCCAAAACCAGGGTTGAAGTTGTTCTAGATGCTGGATTGAGGCACAATGTACGGCTAATGTTAACTTCCTTCTGACCTGACCACCCCAGCAGAAGGGCCTTGATACAAACCCAGTGTATCTCCTGAGTGGGCAAATACAAAGCGATCCAGGCTGTAGTTGCATGGCCTGAGCAGCAATGCAGGGAGGACCTTCCTTTTGCCTTTGAGCCCTCCTCCTCCAGAGAAACTTCTACCAGTGACCATGACAGTGAGACTTGTGTTTCACGTAGTGGTGACTGTTTTAGACCCCCAGATTCTTAGTCTACTGAAGACCCTCCTTTCAGGATCTTGCGTTGAACTGAACTGGCCTTGCCGTAGACTTCCTGAGTTTGTCAGCAGCAAAGGCAACAGTCCCCAAAATGGAGTATTCTAACCATTGGTAAAAGTTCTAGTATTTTCTCCACAAAGTGATGATAAGAAATGGGGCTGACCTCTCAGTCGTATCAAAAATGTTTAGAGGTCACTGGGTAGACACGAAAGACAACCTGCTGAAAATTTAGATGGAGGCTGGAGTCATCATACAAGCAGAGGAAAAGGACTGAAGAAATAATTTCAGAATGTTAATGATATGGTAATGTTAGTGGTGATTTAATTTTTTAATTTGTACTCTTTAGTGTGAATTCTCTACAATGAGCATGTTTTTTTTAAACAAGAAAAAATATATAATGTTAAAATACACACCAAAAACCTGATTACAGTAAAATACTTTTAAATAATTCACATTCGTATCCAGAAACTCTAAGCAAATCTAGGTTGCCAACAGTCACAAAAGGTAATTCTATTTAGATTAAAAATGTTAGCAATTACTATCTCACTTTCAGATATTCACAGAATAGAATAGCAGGACTAAATTGTGTGCATGGCTAAGGAAACATAGCTTTGTGTTTTCTCTGTGTCAGGTGGTTTCTATCTCTTTAACCAAGATTACATTTCCAGATATCTACTTCTCCATTTCTCCTGCCTTTTATTTTTCCATGGTTGCAATCTCCTGTAATTATGAGAAAAAGTTTTTTCCTGGAGCAACATCTCTGAGATTAGCCAGTTTGGAGCCAACCTGACGATTCCCAGTTGGTACTAATAATCTTCTCTGTAGAAACACAAGTTTTCAGGACATTCAGCTCAGCTCTGAGACTTAAAACAGCTGGAAAATGCATGACTTGAGTTTTTAGATCTGACAGCATTTGAATTCACTGTCAAATCGTACTTAATACCTGTTAATCTTTTTGCAGTTTATTTTCTTGTGCTTAGATATTTGCTGCAGTAATTAAAAGCAGTTATGAATTCCTGAAATATAATTCCAAATACCTAGTTCTAATGAGTCAATCCAGTGCTTAAACAATACCAAAGTTCAGGAGAGGGTAAAAAGGTTGGGATTTGTCTTTATTTTTGAACCACACTGTCTTTAAATTGCACACTATTGTCCTTAAACTGCATAAATTTAACCTGAAAGGACAAATCATTCCTCAAATTAAGGCCTTTTGCACTTTGGTGATACATCTTTATTTACGAACACCTGACATCTCCCTTTCATTAAATTTTTAGCACTAATCTGTGCTTCTTGCTAGATATTTAACAAATGTAGTTTTTGTTAATGTATTAGTTCATTCTCACACTGCTGATAAAGACATACCAGAGACTAGGTAATTTAGAAAGGAAAGAGGCTCAAGAAACTTACAGTTACGGCAGAAAGGGAAGCACATCCTACTTCCCACTGCAGCAGCAAGGAGAAGTGCTGAGGAAAAGGGGGAAAAGCCCCTTATAAAACCATCAGCTCTCCTGAGAACGAACTCACGATCATGAGAAGAGCATGAGAGTAATCCCCCTATGATTAAATTACCTCCCACCAAAGTCCCTCCCACCACACAAGGGGATTATGGGAACTACAATTCAAAATGAGATTGGGGGCGGGGGACACAGCCAAACTATATTAGTTAATGACCATTTCATTCATTCATTCACAGCCCTCTGGATTACATACACCAGGGAACAAAACAGGTTAAAAAAAAATCTCTGTTCTTGAGGAGCTAAAATTCTAGTGGCTGGAGAATAAACATAATAAATAAATAAAATACATAGTATTTTAGGTCCTTTGGAAAACATACATCATGGTAGGGAGATATGGAGAGAGCAGACTGCAATTTTAGATGGGGATAGTTCTGTGTCAGTCTTACTGGGAAGGTGACTTTCAAAGGCTTGCAAAAGAAAAATGGGTTAGCCAAACAAAGTGGCCTGGGCAGGCAGAACGGGTGCTGCAGGAGCCCTGAAGAGGGAGAGAAGAAGTGGGAGGGGAGAGGTGGAGGAACAGCAGTGCAGCTGTGAGAAGGATGGGGGCCCAGTGAGAAGTAAGGTCAGAGAGGTCGTGGGGTGGAGGGGTTACAGATTACATAGGATCTCCTGGGCCATTGTGAAGATCTTGACTTTCACTCTGGCTGAAGGGGGAGCCATTGCAGGATTTTAAATGAAGAATTGGTGGCCTCTGACTTTTGAAGGTCACTCTAGCTGCCATGTTGAGACTACATTGAGTCCAGGCAAGGGTGGAAACGGGGAGACCAGGTAAGAACAAGATTTACTTAGACCAAAGCAGTAGCAGGGAAAGCGGTGGGAAGTGGTCGGACCCTGGATCCAGTCTGAAGGTGGCATTAAGAGTTTGCTGAAGGATTCAAGACAGGGTATAAGAGAAAGGGAGGGGCAAAAATGAGATAGTCCAAGGGTAATGGGAAAAGTGGAGTTTCTATCAACTGAATTTTTATGTCTTTGTTTCTGGGACTCAGGGGTAAACTTCTGAAAGACAAGATCATGTCCTTATTCTGTAAACATCGTAGAATCAAGAAACAATAAAAATGATGTCGAAACATAAAGTCGAACATTCCCCCTCATTTATCTGCAACCTATAAGGAGCTTGAGCCTTTCCCATTCCATAGGAAATGTCTCAAGCTTCACTCTGGGTTCTGCCATGTAGGTTGGCACCTGAGGGCAGATGTTTCTGGGCCTTAGGGTCTTAGTGATGACCTATGGATGGCATGGGATGGGTTACTTCTTATCTGTTCTGGGTATGTTTTACCCTTTGGACTCCACGGGAATCCAGGTAGTTTTCCAAACATGTACAAGTCCAGGAGAGGGATGGAGACAAGAGATGAGATCAGGTTGCTCTCCAGGTCTCACTATCTTATTTTCTTGCACTACAAACAATACAGGCTTAATCCAGAGGGCATGGGACAAAAATATTTGACATTTTTAACAGAGGCCAGCTCAAAAACATAAATGAATGACCCTGGCCAGATGAAAACAATGGGGAGTAAGTGGTGCTGACTGTGGCAAAACAGAGTCGCAGGTGATGGCTGCTATGAGAAAATGTAAGCCCGATAAACAAAACATGCGTGTGAGCGGATTGCAGCCCAGGAACCACTTCTTGGCCAATGGCCTGGGTCTTTGAAGCCGTAACATAAAGACCTTCCCTTGGTCCTTGGAAGGCTCCTCCCCCTAACTCTCCCTCCCTTCCCCTTTCCCATGGCCCTTTCTTTAACCCATTCATTGCTGGTGGTCCTTACACCCCACTATACCCTATTTCCTGACTCTTCCTCACCCCCTACAAAAATAATCTGGTTCTGGATCTTTTTGTTCCCCTGTGTCTTGCCAACTCTACTGCAATAGATGCTTCAGGTGTTTGTCTACAGATGTGAAGTAATTCACATGTTTTACATTTCAGTATTTACCTATACAAATTTAGCAATGTACACTTTTAGCAGCATGCTGCAAGGGAGTCTTCGGTATGCCAGCACTTGAGATTCACAATTGTTTTCATTTTGCCAGTCAGGTGGGCAGAAATATTATCTTGTCTTGCTTTTTATCTGTGTTTTCCTGATTCTTGGTGAGGCTGAGTATCTTTTCAAGTGTTTGCTGATGATCTGAATTTTCTTCTGTGGATTAATTACTCATATCCTTTGACCGTTGTTCCATTGTGTGGTATGTCTGCTACCTTTCCTTTAACAATTACATATTTTGCAAATTTTTTTTTTGTGTGTGTCTATGTGCGCATATGTGTGCGTGTGCATGTGTGTGTTTTAATGTTGTTTATGGTGTCTTTCATTCTGCAAAATTTTTCTTTTTAAAGTCATTATACCTGATTTTATTTTCCCTTATGGGTTCTGGGTGTTCTATCTTCTTTTGGAAGAATGTCCCCACATTACGCTTGTAAAGAGAGTCTCCTTTATTTTCTTCTACATTTACAAATTAGGTCTTTACATTTGGCCTTTCCATTCATCTGAAAATTCTTTTTAAAAATTGTATGAAAATTAGTATTTTCTTCAAAAATGGTTAGCCAATATTATTTTCTGGAAAAAAAAATCCATTGTTTCCCACAACTTTACAATGTGGCTTTTATCTTATATTCAATTCTAGTCACTTAATTCAACAGCAACCATTTATTGAGCTCTGCTACATGGAAAACTCTGCAAGGTAGATTAAGGCTCAAAGTAGAGCAAAAATCAGATGGGCTTCTGGATTCCATGAATATTATAATATTAATTCATTATATTAATACAAATATCAATCAATATCAATTTTAATATAATAATATTATTAATATAATTAATATTAATTATATTAATAATATTAATGTAATTACTATTACATTAATATCATTGTGATTACATTACAATAATATTGATGTACTCCATTATTAAGGTAATTAATAACATGTTATTAATTACTATAATATTAATTATAGTAATAATATTAATGTAATTATTACATTAATATTATTGTGAGTACATTAAAATATTGATGTAATCGATTATTAATTAATGTAATTAATAACATGTTATTAATTACTATAAAATATTATTAATATAATATTAATTTATCAATATTAATTCATAATATTGAAGTAGCCTTGATTCAATATTGTCTGCTGGACTTTATCTTTTTCAAATGTAATGGATCAGTAGCTTTCTAAGAATATTTCATACCTATTAATGGTAATTGCAACTATGCCAATGATCTAAGATTTTAACATATTTTATTATGAAACAGGAAGAAATAAAGAGGTAATCTGTAAAAAGCTCCCCAGCTTTCCCATGTCTTCATTATAGCCCCATTCCAGGTTCTCCCCTTATCCTTGAATGAGCACTCCTGTATCTGTGAGCATCATGAGCAGGAATGCAAGCCCAGAGCCACCTTTGCTCCCTACAAAGGAAATATATTAATTTCCCATGTCTCTCATTGTTTCCTGACCCATTCAGGAGGAATTCGAGGAAGGTAGAGCAAGAGAGTGTTGCAGCATGACTAACCCGAGCTGCAAACAAGGGCACCTCCCTGCTTCTCTTGCTTTTCCCCTTTCACCTTTTCCCTGCTGGCCTCCATGTGAAAAAGATTGATCTCCCCTTAGACCCAGGAAACAGGAAGAAGTATCTCATTGACTTGAGAAAAATGTCTAATGAAAATATGATTATTTCTTTAATGCCTAGGGAGATAGCACATCTATTTAGGGAAATACATCTTAAAATTTTGACTTGAACTTGAAATTCATCAGGACATGGCCTCTTTGTAATGCAAGTATGAGAGGAACCATGGCAGGTTTTTAATTTCAACACTGCTTTTCTTTAAGGGCATTCCTTGTAAGCTATTGACACCTCCAAGGGTCCAAAGTAAAAGTCCTAAATTGAGCTGTTCATACAAAAGTTTTCACAATTCCATGGGAAAGCAAATCTTTTTTTAAGTATAGATGTTTTTCCTCTCCATTATCCATTCATGACACCTGCTTTGACCTTGTCCTGCTAGAATGAAGGCTTCAGTGTGCACCTGAAGACTAGGAAGGAGACACACTATTTGGGGTGATCTCCATGATATTTATGATTTCAAGGGCTCTATTTTTGGCTCTTATAAGGCTTGGTTTTCACTACTCTGAGCACTACCTCTGCCTCTCACCTACATTACTTTCTTTCCCTTCTCACCACCCTCACCCCTGTTTATCAGTGGAAGCCAACTAAACAGAGAATGAAGGGCTGATGGAACCTACAATGGTGAAGCGTAGGAGAAAGGTCCAGGGATAAGGAGAGACACCAATGACAGCATGACTGGCAATGGCAAGGGCCAGGTGTCACAGACCAAGGTCCTTCACTCCAAAGTGAACCCCACAACTCGTTCCATTCTTCCTCCACCATGTGAAAACATCATCTAAGATGTGTTACTCTGATATATTTGTTACAAACCCCATCCATTTGTTTCTCATTAGGAGAATATCTTTTTAATTCATTTGAGAAGTTTAAACTCTGGTAAAATTTTCAGTGTTTATGATTTAGAGTTAAATATAATCCCCTAGTTTACATTGATTTTCTTTTAAAAGCATGAATTTGACTGGTCTTTTAAAATGTGAAAGACCACCACAACTGTTATCTTCAAATGGTTATGTCTTCTTGCTTGCTTCATTGTCCCTGGCCCTTTTGGAAAGTTGACTTAATTTTATACACCTAGATACGTTGGCTTCACCCATTTGCTGTGCTCCTAAGGCACTCCCAAACATAAAGTAAACGAATGAATTTGCTGATTTTTCTCCCGTGAATAAGCCATATCCTCCAGAGCAAATAGGCATAAGCTTCATTGGCTTCTGTCCTCGTTGGCATAGGGTTTTAGACTTTGTGGAGACAAAAAAAAAAAATTATTTCAAATTCCCTTAGAACAAATGACCCAGATTAGAGGACAATGTATTGGCTGGGAGAGAAAAGGACAGAAAGAAAATATGTAGCTTGTCTCTGCAACTGTAGTTTTTAAGCCCAAATCGTTTCTTGGAAGGCTCCTTTGGGTGGGAGGGCTTATTGAGATTTTAAATTTCTTTAGTTTCTTTCTAAATCCTACCTCTGAGGCCGCTGCTGGATCATCAACTTCCCAGCACGAAAGAAGGCACCGAAGTCCCAAAGGCTGTCCAGAGAACAAAGGGGAGCCTGCTGAATGCTGATAAATTACTTGTGTTAGCACCTGTAAATCTGTTTTGCATTTCATTTCAACCTTTATTCACTGCCAATAACAGCCGCTGAAAATGAATCTTGACAGCATGTTGTGATTTTACAGTATCCAGCAGCAAAGCCCAGCTAATTGTGAGCATATGATTTTTCAAGCCCTAAAATTTATGCCTAGTCCATGGCTCTGACAAACTTACCTATTTAGCAGTTGCTAATCATTAAGGCATTAATTGCTTTTCTCCCAGCATTCAAGCAAGATGAAGTTTGTTTTCTAAAAAGCAACTCTGCTAAGCTGGACAGTCATCTTTCTTTCTTTGTGGGCTGTTCCTGCAGATGTGTTTTGCTGAACTGTTCCATGAAAAAACAAAAAACTGTTGAGACAGCAAACAAAGGCCCCTGTGCTGAAGTCTTGCAGAAAGGCAATTCCAGTGGTGTCTAGTTTCAGGCTAGAATACTAAGATCATAATTTCAGACCATCGATGGCTCTCCCAGATGTCTCTGGTCAAGTTAATCACAGTTTGCCTGAAGGTTGAGTTTTCAGGTAATCCATCATGGCGTAATTGTAAATCAAGAGCTCCTTCTAGCAAAAAGTTGGGAGGGTTTAGATCAGCCTGAGACTATGAACCATGAACATAAGGCCCCCAGCCTCTGTCTTTCGAGTTTTGCAAATGAAGCCGATTCAATGACCCTTTCACAAACGCTGAAGAAAGCTCAAGACGTTACCTGTCAAATGGACACATGAACTGATCGTCATTTGCGTCAGTAGGAGCACATATGATGTGGGGACTCAGGCACAGCCAGCCTTGCAATGGACTCTTCGGTGATGGGAGATTTTCATCCCAGATGGGTAGGTGTTGATACCATACCAAGCTCCATGGAGGTGTGGAGGATGCCTGCCAATGCCCTTGTTGCTGGGGTAGAAAGCACATTTTTCTATTTCTCTTAGCTTTTTCTCTATGGTCCCACAATCCCCCTTTAGTCTATGTTGCTTTTCTTCAGCCTGATTTGAATCTTTTTCCTGATTTACACTGAATCTCAACTTAAGTTAGAAAACCTAGTATGGAAGACCGAATCTACTTCAGAGGATCTCTAATCTTTGATGTCCAAAATGTTACCTGCATGAAATATGCACAAAACTTTTATACACACACTCACACCCTACTGTATGTTCATTACTTATATCATTTCACTTACTCCTCCGCTTGCCCAGTAAATTATTCTGAATTTTGCAGGTGCACAGCCAGTATTTGAACCCTGGACTGGCGGTCTTTGGAGAACATATACACCATCAAAACTTCCGTGCATGGGCTATATGCAATCACTATGCTTTTTATTTTTTCATCAGCTATTCTGACCTCCTTCCATGACACATCAGCTGGGAGTGCTCCTGAGGGTTTACACAGCACTTGTTCACGCCTGGCTGTAGCTCCCAGAACAGTGGCTCATCTTAACACCACTTAGAGATGTTGCTTTGTTTCTCTCCTAACCTGAGCTTCACAACAGCACCTCTTGCAGCCAAGGCAAAAGGGAACGGTCAGAGAGGAAAACAAGAAACCAGCTTTCCTTTCATACCATGCTATCTCAGGGATGGTTTACATATGTCTGAAAGAGACTAAAAGTCTATGTTCTTTGAGTTAACAAAACCATGTTACTACCTGCTCAGAAAGAAATAGCAGTGGTATTCACAAAGGATAAAAAAATTAAGGCAGTTGTCTCTATGAGTTTCCCAGATCACGAAAAGTAAATGTATTTTTCCTTGTATTCTAATCCAAGAATATTTGCAACTATGGAACTCCAGCTAAAATTCAAAGTCAATTCTCAGTCCCACTTTGTTACTTTCTTCTTCTACTAAATAGGGAAATTTATTACTAACGACCCTGGAGAAACAGTCAGGCAGGACCACGTATCTTCTGCTTCTGGTCTTGCCAGGCATTGCCAATTCATCACTGCACATTGTTTCCCTGAGCCCTGACCCAGCTGCACAAGACAGTCACTACAATCAATCAGATTAGGTGCACGAGAGGAAGCAGAGTCTTCACTGCATACCTAGAATGATGCAAACAACAATATCACAATCAAAGAGTTATCTTTTTCTAAGTGAATATTCTGTCACTGCTGTCCCTGACCCAGCTGTTCTCTCTAAAAGTCCTTTTAAAATTCCTTTCTTGTGTTGTTGGGGTTAGGTAACTATAAAAGGTCTTGCTTATGAGGATGCATGGATGGTATGGAGAACTGACTAACCCCCACTGGAAGTAAAAGAACTCCCATTCTCCGTCCCCTGTTCTTTCTTCCTAAGTATCTTCTGTTTGAGGAAATTTAAAAATATCCTGGTTATAGAGAATCTGTTTTCAAAAAGAAGCAAGAACTTTCTTGGAACTGCAAAGGTACTTCCTTGAAATAATTATTTCTGACTCAAGGCCCCTTTGCTGCTCATAAATTCAGAAATCGGGAGCACTTTAACTGGATATTTTCTCGATTAGATGATTTGGATGCAGGTCAATAGAGGGTAGGGGGTATCTCTTCACCTTTGTACAAAGTTAAGGACAATCTAGTTGGAGATATTAATTGTTTAGTGTTCTGATCAGTCACAAACAAGGAAGAAAATTTATTTGCTGTTGTGGAATAGTGTGTGTGTGTGTGTGTGTGTGTGTGTGTATAAGCTGCCAACACAGTTGCTTAGGGAGAGGACTGGATGTACTGAGAAGAGTAATCTGCTCTCTACATCCCCTTACCTTTATTCTTTCCCCTAGGTATTCTCGGAAGAACAAATTTATAGCCCATACATTAACAGGGAGCGATGTTTCTCACTGTAAGTGTCCAATGGAAGCAAAGTAAACATGCTTGCTATAAATTGGCAACTGCCTACAATTCAGAGGTTCTGTCCTTAAGAGTCACAATTAGAATGGAAAATAAGGAAGTAGCTAAATGGAAGAGGGATCATATTGTTGCTTTATAGGGTGTTTCATTCATCTGTTCTTCTTCGCTCTTCACAAAAAAATGGTTATCTTTTCTTAATAAAAATACTCAGCAAACTAGGAATAAAAGGGAACTTCCTCAACCTAATAAAGGCCATTTGTGAAAAACCCACAGCCAACATTATACTTGATGCTTTCCCCTTAAGATCAAGAAAAATACAAGGATGTCTACTCTTGACACTTCTATTCAACATTGTACTGGAGTTATCCAGAATTATTAGGCAATAAAAAAAAATAAAAGACATCGAGACTGGACTGGAAGAAGTAAAACTATTTCTGTTCTGAGATGACATATTCTCATATACAGAATCCTAAGGCATCCACTAAAAAATTATTAGAACTAGTGAATGAATTCATCAAGTTTGCAGGATACAAGATCAATGTGTTAGTCTGTTCTCATATTGCTATAAAGAAATACCTGAGACTGGGGCTGGGTGTGGTGGCTCACACCTATAATCCCAGCACTTTGGGAGGCTGAGGCAGGTGAATCACTTGAGGTCAAGAGTTCAAGACCAGCCTGGCCAACATGGTGAAACCCCATCTTTACTAAAAATACAAAAAATTAGCCGAGCCTGGTGGCAGGTGCCTGTAATGTCAGCTACTTGGGAGGCTGAAGTGGGAGAATAACTTGAGCCCGGGAGGTGGAGGTTGCAATGAGCTGAAATCATACCACTGCACTCCAGCCAGGGCAACAGAGTGAGACCCTGTCTCAAAAATAAAAAAAATACCCAAGACTGGGCAATTTTTAAATAAAAGAGGTTTAATTGGCTTATGGTTCTGCAGACTACACAGAAAGGATAGTGGCTTTTGCTTCTGGGGAGGCCTCAGGAAGCTTCTAATTATGGCAGAAGGCAAAAGAGGAGCAAGGTATCTCACATGGTAGGAGCAGGAGCAAAGAGAGAGAAGAAGGAGTTGCAACATACATTTAAACAGCTAGATCTTGTTTGAACTCATTCACTGTCCCGAGAGCAGTACTAAGAGGGGATGGTGCTAAACCATTCATGAGAAATCCACCGCCATGATCCAATCATCTCCTACCAGACTCACCTCCAACACTGGGGATTACAATTAGACACGTGATTTGATAGGGACACAGATCTAAACCATATGAATCAACCTACAAAATCAGTTGTATCTGTATACACTAACAGTGAACAATCTAAAAATAAAATTATGAAACCAATTGCATTTTCAAAAGCATTTTTAAAAACAAACAAATAAAAAAAAACTAAGAACAAATTTAACTAAGGATGTGAAATATTCATATAGTGAAAATTAGAAAATGTAATTTAAAAAAACGAAAGAATCTTAAATAGATGTAAAACAATCCCCTGTTCGTTGATTAGAAGACTTACTTACTGTCAAGATGGCAAGGTTCCCCAGTTAATCTACAGGTTCAATAAAATCCCAGGGTTTTTGTTTTTTTTTTTCCAGAAATTGACAAGTTCATCTTAAAATTTATATGAAGATCACTTGGAGTTAGCCAAACTCGAGGTTAAGGACACAGCCCTCTATGAGACTGCCCTAACCTAGACACCAGCTGTAAGTTCTGGGGTCCCCAAGTCCATCCTCACTTCTCACAAGCTGGATAAAAATTCAAGAGTTTCCACAACTGCCATTGAGTTTGATAAACTTTGATAAGTTACTAGAATGACTCACAGAACACAGGAAAATGCTATACTTATGACAACAGCTTCATTTCTGAAAATAAAGAAGTATTTTAATTATATATAGATTAGAATCAGCCAAAGACAGAGACACATAAAGTCTGAGAGGATTCCAAACGTGCAGCTTTCATCTTCCTTAGGATGTGCCACGCTTTACACATTGAAATGTGCTCCTACTCACTCAAATGAATTGCCAGCCAGAGAAGTTCACTCAAGCTTCAGTGTCCGGAGTTGTTATTGAGGCTTCTTTACATAGGTATGATTGAAACATTGGCCACATGGTTGAACACAATCTCTAACCTCCCATCTCCTCCCCTAAATCAGGTATGCTATAATACGGCTCAAAGTCCCAGCCTTCTAATCATATGGTTGGTATTTTGGCATGGCCAGTCTTCATCCTGAGTCATTTTCTTATCATAAACTATCTAAAGGCTCATTTTGAGTGACCTTGTCAGCACAAACCAGCAGGTGTGATCCAAAGGCCCACAGTGAATAAGAAAGAAACTACTATTTCTTGAGAAATTCCAAGGGCTCAGAGGTTATCTCCCAGGAATTGAGGACAAAGGCCAGTCACACTTTTTATTATACGGAAATGGAAAGGACTCATAATATCTAAAACAATTTTGAATAAAAGAACAAGAAGGAATCATAATTTTCAATTTCAAAACTTACTTTAAAGCTATAATAATCAAAACAGTGGGATACTGGTATAAGGCTAAACATAGACCAATAGAATAAAATTGAGAATCCAGAAAATATCCTTACATTATGGTCAACTGATTTGCTACCAAATCAGAAATGTCAAGACAATTCAACAAGAGAGAATAGTCTTTTCAACAAATAATGCTGGGAAAACTGCATATCCACATGCAAAAGAATAAAGTTGGACCCCTACCTCACAACATATAAGAATTCACTCAAATGGATCAAAGAACTAAATGTAACAACAAAAATTATAAAACACTTAGCAAAAAATATAGGGGCATATCTTTGTGACTTTACATGATACGAGACGTCTTAGATATGGCACCAAAAGCAGAGAAAATGTTGGTAAATTGACCTCAATCAAAATGTAAAACCACTGTAATTCAAAGAATAGCATCAAGAAAGTGAAAAGACAAACCACAGGATGGGGAAAATATTTGCATATTCTCTGATAAAGAACTTGAATGCATAATATATAAAGACCACTTATAGTCCAACAACTAAAGGACAAATAATCCAATTTAAAAATAAGCAGGGGATTTCAATTGACATTTCTTCAAAGGATATGTATGAATGGCTAACAAGCACTTGAAAAGATGCTCAACACCGTTAGTCTCTATGGAAGTGTAGATCAAAACCACAAGCAGATACTACTTCACATCTACGAGGAAGGCTAAAACTTTTAAAAATGTGTTAATGAAGTTATGAAGAAATTAGAGGTGTCATACATTGCTGCTTGAATTGTAAAATACTGCAGCCACTCCAATAACAGTTTGGCAGTTTCTCAAAATGCTAAATATGTATAGAGTCATCATACGACCCAGCATTTCCACTACCTGGTGTATACCCAAGAGAACTGAAAACATATGTTCATACAAAAACCTGTAAATGAGTTTTCATGGCAGCATTGTTTGTAATTGTCAAAAAATAGAAACAATCCAAATGTCCATCAACTGACAAACGGACAAGCAAAATGTTGTCTATCGACACACAATGGACTATTATTCAGTCATAAAAAGGAGTGAAATACTGATACATGGTACAACATGGTTGAATGTTTAAAATCATTATGCTAAATGAAAGAAGCCAGACACAATAAGCCACATTATATAATTACATTTATGTGAAAAGTCCAAAAATATGCAAATTTGTAGAGGTGAAAAGTAGATTACTGTTGCCAAAGGATGGAGGATGAGGCATTGTGGAGTGTCTCCGAAAGGGTACAGAATTTCTTTGTAGGGTGATAAAAACGTCTTACAATGAGACATAGGTGATGGCTGTTCAACAATATATTGAACAATAATGAATTGTGAATTTTAAAAGTCTATGTTAATTATATCTCAATAAAGTAGATATTAAATAAGAATTGCTTCCTGAGGCAATCATATGTCTTGATTTAGAACATCAACACTGTTTTCATTTTCTTCTTTTTAAAAGAAAATTAACAACATAATGAGAACATTTGTGACTTCTTTATGCACACTCGTTTCTAATATCTAGTGGCTTCTATTTTTACGGTTGATTTTATTTAGAAATAGGAAGCTCTGCTCATGGAAAAACCTGGATTATTTTAAATCACTTAGAACTCAATAGTATTTTTATAAGAAAAAGGTTTGTCCAATCATCCTTTTTTGACCTGTTATCATATGCCAGGTACCTACTTGCTAAGCTCCCGAAATTTTTATAAGAGCTGCAACTTCCTTGTTCTCGAGGAGTTTATAATCTAACAAAAAAAACACCAAATATATTGCACATGTAATTACAATATAATGTTAGGTGGCAATGATGATGGTTTACACAGGACACTAAAGTAAAAAAGGCAAGATCTTCTGTTAGTTTTTAGATAAGGTGAAGTCCTAACTAAATCTTACATGAAGAACAAGAGTTACACAGATAAAATAATCTACTCACATAATCTACAGATGGAAATGAATTTATTTGTAGTTAATGAAGTCATTAAAAGGTTTTTATCAAGAAAATGACATGCTGAGATTTCCTTCTAGAAATCCGGCACTCTGGCTTCTCTGTGAAAAATACATCGAGATGGTTAAGAGTAAAGCCAAGAAGAGGAGGGAGGAGTCTATTTCAGTCGTCCAGGTGAGACATCATGAAGGCCTAAACTGGGCCAGGGCAGTAGATTTAGAAGAGGCTTTTAGAGACAATTTGGAAGTATTGTTAGGAAGTGAGCAGGATCATAGCTCTATTAAAATTTCCAGATTCATAGCAGCAGAACCTAGCATTCCCATTACTAAGTATATATCCAAAGAAAAATAAATCATTCTATCAAAAAGACACATGCACCTGTATATTTATTGCAGCAGTAGTCACAATAGAAAAGACATGAAACCAATCCAAGTGTCCATTGATGCTGGAATAGATAAAGAAACTGTGGTATAGCTATGCCATGGATTACTACACAGCCATAAAAAATTATGTCCTTTGCAACAGCGTGGAAACAGCTGGAGGCCATTGTCCTAAGCAAACTAACACAGAAACAGAAAACCAAGTACAGCCTGTTCTCACTTATAAGTGAGAGCTAAACACTGGGCACACATGAACATAAAGATGGAAACAGTGGACACTGAGGACTACTAGAGAGAGGAGAGAGGAAGGGAAGCCAGGGTTGAGAAATAGCTAAGGGGCACTGTGCTGACCACAGAGTGACAGGTTCAGTCGTACTCTAAACCCCAGCATCACACAGCATACTTTTGTAACAAACTTACACATGTACACCCAAAACCTAAAATAAAAACTAAAAAGAAAAAAAAGATGAATGAATGAAATTAATGTATTAATTAAATTATCAACTAAAAGAAAAGTTATGGTTCGAGTTGAGAGGCCTCCTGCATAGGTATCCCCAAAAGGGAAAGGCAGTACAGGAGGAGGTGCTGGGTTAGGGCAGAAAAGGAGGGCTTCAGTTGTGGGATGAAGACATGATCAATTACTATGTCCATTTCAAACAGAAATAAACAAGGACATCCATCACACACAAGTGTATCAATAAAGGCAAAATTCTGTATCATTTCATGTACTGACCCTAGGATTACTATTGTCTCCCTACTGCTTGGTATTTGTGTTCTACATCAGCCTATTTCTGGCTGATAAGAATAAGTCCTTGTGATAAAACAAAGCAGAATGCAACACAGTTTTACTACTCAGAAGCTGTCTGTACATGCTTATTCTCATTTCTCTGCACCATCTGCTTATGTCCAATCTTATCACGTTCTCTGTGCTTGCCCCTCCCTTGTTCTCTTTCCTTCGTTAAGGGCCAACTTCCTCTTTCTGCTTCTCCTGACTTCACTTTTGTAGTGAACCCATCTGAGGCCTCTCTGTCTGCCTGAGTTCTTTCTGCTCATCCTGCCTCTTAGAGCTGACTTTAGTGCAATTTAGCAATATTATTCCCTTTTCACCCTGCTATAGGGAACCAGAGCACTTTTACAATACAATGCATCCAAGTTAATTAAAATTATAACATCATATATAAATGATGACTAAAATAACACAGCCTATCTAGTTATCAAACCTGACCTTATTTGATGACTGCCATAAACTCTGTTTGAAATAACTTTTTATACTTACCTGGCAGGGGAGATACCATGATCATAAAGAAACTTTTAGAATTATACTCTGAGTTCTTTAGGAAGTGGAGCAGCAAATTCTAGATGTTACAGCTTGTTCCAGAGCTATATGGCTTGTTCTGGATGGAAAACAGCCTTGGTTCATCACCACTGAAAGGCAACTTTCTCTGACTAGAAATAGACACATATTGTAACATTCAGCACAGTTCCTCTAAATATTTACAAGAGAAAAGCCATACCCCGTTGAATTTTGCTTCCTACCCCAGGAGGAAGTTTGGAAAATTAAATATAATTAAGCAAATTGATATCTTAGGGTGATTATTTAATGCAAGTGAGCTGGGGCGAGACCCTGCGATTGATGGTGTGAAGTGTAATATCATGGAAAGGAACTGGACTGGGAGTTAGAAAGCCAGGACTAGAGGGAAAACTTTCTCCAGCCAGCCGCAGTTACCACAGGCCACTCAAACTCATGGATCTGCTCCCTTAAAAATTCCTGCAAAGGCAGAGATTATACCAGATAGTTCTTCCATCATTGACTTCTGTCACCCAATTTAACACACAATTCCAGAATTGTGGGTTAAATGCTTTCTCTGTGTCACTATAGTATAGTGGGGAGACAGTTCTTCTACTCAGCCTGCCCTGGGCACTAGGACACGGTCAGGTGTCAGCAGACTTCTCTATGAGATGATGCTCTACGTGTCTATCATGATAAGCGGTTATGATGTTTACATCACAGCATATAGAAATGTGACCTATGTTTGATCGTAATCGTTAAATCTCTCTTAGCTAATTAAAGTCAATGTTATCTCTTATGCTATGATTATTAACATACTGTAATATGTCTAAAAGTTAAATTATTTTGCTTCTCTGGGATGTTTTTTGTATGGAGGGTGGTAGGGAAGCCTAGATGGGGAAGGTAGGTGTGATATCCTTGGGGATCTTGTGATAGCTCCTCTTACGCTGTGTTTCCCATGATGATTGTGATATACCAGCCTAGGAACTTATACATATTTTAAAACTCAACCATCTTTAAAAAAATTATGAGGCCAGGCACGGTGGCTCACATCTGTAATCCCAGCACTTTGGGAGGCAGAGACAGGTGGATCCCTTGAGCCCAAGAGTTTGAGACCAGCCTGGGCAACATGGCAAAACTCCGCCTCTACAAAAAATACAAAAAAATGAGCTGGGTGTGGTGGCATGCGCCTGTAGTCCCAGCTACTTAGGAGATTAAGTGGGACGATGGCTTGAGCCCAGGAGGTCAAGGCTTCAGTGAGCCAAGATGGTGTCACTGCACTCCAGCCTGGGTGACAGAGTGAGACCCTGTCTCAAAAAAAGAGAAATGTTTCAGACATGCAAAAGAATATAAAAACTGGCATAATGACTACTCTTGGAGTAACCATC
>CAUYLG010076757.1:0-10145 GCA_963573385.1 Cacajao melanocephalus
AAATCAAAACCACATTGAGATACCATCTCACACCAGTTAGAATGGTGATCATTAAAAAATCTGGAGACAACAGATGCTGGAGAGGATGTGGAGAAATAGCAACATTTTTATACTGTTGGTGGGAGTATAAATTAGTTCAACCATTGTGGAAGACAGTGTGGCGATTCCTCAAGGACCTAGAAATAGAAATTCCATTTGACCCCAGCAATCCCATTACTGGGTATATATCCAAAGGATTGTAAATCGTTCTGTTATAAAGACATATGCACATGCATGTTCATTGTGGCACTGTTTACAATAGCAAAGACCTGGAACCAACCCAAATGCCCATTGATGATAGACTGGACAAGGAAAATGTGGCACATATACACCGTGCAGTACTATGCAACCATAAAAAACGATGAGTTCATGTCCTTTGTAGGGACATAGATGAATCTGGAAACCAACATTCTCAGCAAACTGACACAAGAACAGAAAATCAAACACTGCATGTTCTGACTAATAAGTGGGTGTGGAACAATGAGAACACATGGACACAGGGAGGGGAGCATCACACACTGGGGTCTGTTGTGGGGGAATAGGGCAGGGACAGCAGGGGGTTCTGTTACCATTTTGATTGGTATTCCTTGAAGTGATGACCACAAAGGAAAAAATATAATATTATTCATGCTGGACCATGAGTTCCTAAAAACAAGGGTGGCACCCATTCATCTCCATGTCTCCCATGCCTAGTAAAGTTCTAGAACAGAGTACGAGCTCAAGAAACCTGATTCTTGAGTATTCGAAAATATCAATCACAGCTTTATTTAGAATAGTAGGAAAACTCAAAACAACCCAATAGGAAATAGATAAACCAAACACAACAAAGAATTATCCCAAAGACTCCACATCAAAAAGTGTTATGGGCCTATAAGCTTCATACAAAGAAACAGCCCAGAAACTACCCTTCCAGAGCACCCTGTCAGCTGTGGTTTACCCTTCCTAAGTGAGAGCTGGGATTATTCTACCCCTAATAATTCCCCTCCACCCACAGAACAAAAGCCAAACTCCTCAACCATGCCCTCGTGGACCTGTGTCCTCAGGCTTGATTCCCTAGCCAGCGGCCACCCACCATGCCCCTCCCCAGGCCTTCACTCCAGACTGGTCTTACCTACTACATCAGTTTTACCCCAGGGCCTCAGCTTACGCAACTGCCTCTGCTGAAAATGTGAGGCCAAGTCAAGGTCCAGCTCAAAGGTCACATCTTCCTTCTCTGATTGCCTAGCCAGACATAAGTACTCTCATCCTGGAGCTCTGACCCTCTCTTATGGCTTCGAACACCCAAACCTTTATTTAAAGTTATCTGACTCCATATATTGTTACCCTTAATAGACTATTCATGCTTGGAAGGAGGAACCATATTTTATCCACCTCTATATTTCTCTCGTCAAGTGACAATCTATGCTCACAGGAAATATCAGTGCTTATTGGGCAAATAAATGAGCTAAATACTATACATATTTAAAATGGTACTGCTAATATAGTTATACCTCTAATATAATTAGCAAAAGGTAAAAATGCATATACAACCAGTAACAAACAGCAATTTGAATATAAGAAACACAGTTGCAAGTTTGTCATTTTCCTTTATGTTTGCTTAATTCGATACATAGCTCAACCCTACGACTACTGCCCTAATCAGAACTTACCTTCTCCATGTCTCAGAGCTCAGTAAGGGTAATGACAATTGCTCAAGCCAGAATCCCAGAGTCACCCTTGATTTTCCCCAACTCTCACCCTTCAAATCAGTCACAACATGAAAAGATCTCAGAAAGGGTCCATTTCTTTCCATCTCCACAGCCACCATTCTGTTTCAGGCCCCCATCAACAGCCCTACTGACAGATTTCTACTGGGCTTCTAACTGGTCTCCCCGTTTTCCATTCTTGTCTCTCCTGAATGATTCTCCATCTAGCAGCCAGACTGATTTCGTAAACACAATCCTGTTCCACAGTGTGTCTCCCCTGACTAAATGGCCTAATTCAAAATCCTGAATGTGGCTTAATACAACTCCTGCCCATCACTCCAGGGACCAAGTCATTCATTCTCTTTGATATTTTTATTCCAGCCAAACTAGTCTCCTCTAAGTGCCTCAAACACATTGGCCTTTGGACAAGCTCTTCCCTCTGTTTAGAATAACTTACCTGCCTCCAAAACACACACACACACACACACACACACACGATTTCCCCAACATATCCAATCGTGCTCTCAACTCCTACTCAGTCTTCTGATTTTGGTGGAAATATCTCTTACTAAATGCACCTACAGACTGAGGTGCATTTAGTAGGAGATATTTAGTAGGAGGCTGAGGCAGAGGAATCGCTTGTAAAGTCTCTTGTCCTCTCTGGACTAGTTTGTGTCGCAATAACCACCTATTTCTTGTCCCACGTGCTTAACTCAGTACCAGCCATAGAGTAGGGTTTAATAATTGTTTGGAGAACAAAAGAAAGAACAAATGTTACTAGACGGTTTCAACAGAATCCATTTTGAGGCTTTTCAAACGGGCAGGCTCAGTTAGCTTCCATTTGGAAGAGTGCGGTCCTCCACAAGGGTGGACAAAGACACTGCACTGTGTTACTAATCCCTGGACAGTGCCAGTGGCTTTGGCCCGAAGTCTGGATTTGACATTTTCCCCAAAGGCCATGTTCTAGCTTTTGTTTGGAAAGGGATTAACCTAAGTACATGACCAAACTGTGGCCTCTCCTCATAGAGAACATTTAATATTGACAGTAAGCTAAAGGAAATGATCTCTGCAACAAAATTTCCTCCTCTGAAGCGTCTTATAAATATCAAACTAAGCACCTTTCTCAAAACATATTTCTGCTGCCTTTGTAAAAGTTTCAAACCATAAATGTGAGGTCATTTTTGAGATCTTACACTGGAAGAACAGAAGGCCTACAGTTACACTAATGAAATTCCTGCTAGACAACTGGATATACCCTAAGGTAGAATCCAGAAAAAAAACATGTTACATTTATTGTGAAAACAGTTTCATGAAGATGAATTCTACATTTCATAGCTCATAAGTTTATATTGAGCTGGTTAATAACACTGAAAAAGAAAACTACCAGATGGATACTGATTGCACTTCAAACATTCTCTGGCTTTTTATCTGCTCTCTGGTATTTTGGAAAATATATTTTACCTCTATCCTGTAATGACAAAGAATTCACCTTCGAGTTTCAGCAGGATGTGAAGAAACAATTTTGAATCTATGTTTAAACACTTTATTATGTTCAGCTTGAGTGATTTTAAAAGCTAAATATAGAATAAACTGGATTTCATAATGTAAAGACTATTCAAAGAAAGCAGAAATTGAGGCAGCAGTCTGTACCAGAAAGAAATGTAGCATGTAGTCACAATCGCAGGAATGTGCTTGTGGCTGTAACAATTTCTAGGGGACCATTCACTGTGGATATTGTGAAGGTAGTACTCCTACAGTTGAAAGGAGAAATTCTTCCATTATTACTTTAAAAATAGAGTTCAGGAAATAACGGCAACTCTGCAAATATAGTCCAGGAGCCTTCTAGACTATTCTCAAATCTTTCTACTTTTGCCTATGGGTCAAAATGCAATAAAAAAATTGGTGTCGGAGGCTGGGCGCAGTGGCTCACGCCTATAATCCCAGCACTTTGGGAGGTCAGGGCGGACAGATCATGAGGTCAGGAGATCGAGACCATCCTGGCCAACTTGGTGAAACCCTGTCTCTACTAAAATACAAAAAATTAGCTGGGTGTGGTGGCGGGCGCCTGTAGTCCCAGCTACTCGGGAGGCTGAGGCAGAGGAATCACTTGAACCAATGAGGTGGAGGTTGCAGTGAGCCGAGATCACGCCACTGCACTCCAGCCTGGTGACAGAGCAAGACTCTGCTTCAAAAAAAAAAGTGTCTGAAAGGGTCTTTCTACACCATTAATAGTATTAGAAAGATCAATAGTATTAGAAAGGTTTTAACAAAACCATTCTTAAAATTAATAAATAGCCTACTTATAGTTGTAATAACCAAGTAAATTTGGAAAGTGCATAAGACCAGCAGCAAGGGCTTCTGAAACTAAGATGCCAAAATGTGTGTGTGGGTGTGCACATGTGTGTGCATGTGTGTCCCTGTGTGCACACATGTGGGTGTGTACACATGTACGCAGGTATGTGCCTTGTATCATTGTGTGTGTAGACGTGCGTGTATGTTCATTAGTATTAACATTCAAGATAAGTTAAAATAAATCATCTTTTCAAGCCCCAAGGATAAAACCAAGCAGTGAAGAAAGCACAAAGTCACGTTAAGTTCTTTATGTTTCTTTAGATCTTGCTCTATAAAACTAATATTTCTAGATTAAGCATAAGAGAAAATCTTGGTGGGGTGCAGTGGCTCATGCCTGTAATCCTAGCACTTTGGGAGGCTGAGGCAGGCAGATCACTTCAGATCAGGAGTTCAAGACAGCCTGGCCAACATAGTGAAACCCCGTCTCTTCCAAAAATACAAAAATTAGCTAGGTGTGGTGGCACGTGCCTGTAATCTCTGCTATTTGGGAGGCTGAGGCACGAGAATCACTTGAACCTGGGAGGTGGAAGTTGCAGTGAGCCAAGATTACCCCACTGCACTGCAGCCTGGGCAACAGAGCAAGACCCTGACTTAAAAAAAAAGAGAGAGACAGAGTGAATTCAGTAAATCTCATGCTTATTTAATAGTATAATAAAATGTTTCTAAAGTTAATATGATGGAATAGTGGGCAATAGTAAAAACACTGAAAATGAAGAGTAATAAAAGCTCAGTTTAGTAGGTAATGAGGCTGGTCAAGGTGGCTCACGCCTGTAATCTCAGCACTTTGGGAGGCTGAAGCCAGTGGATCACTTGAGGTCAGGAGTTTGAGACCAACTTGGCCAACATGATGAAACACTGCCTCTACTAAAAATACAAAAATTAGCCGGGTGCTAATTTAAATTTTAAGGAAAAAAAATGCCAATGGCAAGCAAAGCAAGTACAACTGGCTGAAATGACTGAGTTTTTAAAAGTCAGAAAAAAAACAGAATTGCTAAAATATTCATGTAAAAATATGTGACTCCAGATGCATATCTATATTTCCTCTTTCTGCACTACAGAAGACATTTCAATACACTTCCTTGATTTCTTGCCCCAGCTATCAGGAAATTCAGGGCTAATGTTAGTACTCAAATGCTAAATCCTTAGTCTGATTGGTTTGCAACCTATTTATAACATTTCTTATTTTAATTTTCCCACGTTTTAAAACTGTAATCATGAAAAATTCCTTTTGGAAGAAGGAGGGATGGACATTTTAAATATATTTCAATGAATAATACAGTTCCCTACTATGAAAGCCCTTAATCAGTAAAAATTTGTTGAGTGTCTGTCACATACTACACACTCTGTTAGGGCAGAAACAAAAGTCAGGGTCCCTGGTCTCATATATGACAGGAAGTTTGGAGGAGAAAAGCCATATGATGGCAGAGGTGATAATGAACAAGTAAATAAATATATACATCATTATAAAGTGTGATGAGTGGGCAAGTACCCTGGAGGAAACAAGCAGGAGAATGTACTTCCTGTGTCTTAGGTGGTCAGAAAAGGCCTCCTAAAGAAGGTGATGTTTAAATGTAACCTGATAGAGAAAGATCTGCCATAAAAAGAGGAAGTAAAAGAACTTTCCAGGCCAATTGAACAGCAAGTGCAAAATCCCTGAGATAGGAAAGAGCTTGATGAGTTCTAGGTATTGAAAAGAAGCAAAACAGTGGAGAATGGTGAGCAAGGGAGCAAGAGGAGCAAGTCGAGGTTGGACAGTTGGGCTGCGGACAGACTGTGAAGAGACTTGTAGGTCACGGCAAAATGGTAGGTGAGTCATTGAATGGTTTGGGGTGGGGTATAGCTGGGGGCTAACATGGGACAGGAACATTTTACATTTTGAAAAGTCCATGATAGCTGCAAAGTGGAGAATCAGCTGGAACAGAGAAAAAGCAAGTGAGTGATCCTAGCGGGGCTCCCAGGGACAGAGAGGTAGACAGTTCTAAAGGCAAACTGACAGGAGCTGCTGATGGAGTGGATTCAAGGGATTCAAGGAGTCAGGATGATGCTCAGGTTTCTTGACTAAGGTGGTAGGTGGTATCATTTAGTCTATTCCTGGGAAATGAAATTATTTACCCCACACTTAGCTTTTTCAGTTATTGGTCACTTTCAAGCAATCTGAGGACATCCGGGATTAGAGATGAGAAGAAATTCACACAATGGTACATGTGATTTATCCTAGAAACATGGAAATTATGTCTTCCATGGGCACTGACAGGAAACTTTCTCTCTTTGTTCTTCTCTTTCTCAAGCACTTGGAAAGCAAAGCTCCCTAGACACATGGGAAGATGTTTAATATCATTAATCATCAGGGAAATGCAGATAAAAACCACAATGAGACACCACTCCACACCCACTAGGATGGCTACAATAAAAAAGATAACAGCAAGTGTTGGCAAATATGTAGAGGCACTGGAACACTCACATACTGCTGGTGGAAAGGTAGAATGGTATGACCACTCTGGGAAACCATCTGGCAGTTCCTCAAAAGACTAAACATAGATTTACTATGTAACCCAACTATTCCACTCCTAAGTATATACTCAGGAGAACTGAAAATATGTTTAAACAAAAACTTTTACACAAATGTTCATAGCACCATTATTAATAATGGTCCAAAAGTAGAAACAACTCAAATGTTCATATCACATACATATCTATCTACCTATCTGTCTAAACTTATTTGGCTTTATATATCAACCCAAATGTTTATGTTAAACCAACTGATGAATGAACAAAGAAAATATTCCATAATGGAATATTATTTGACAACAAAAAAGAATGAAATACTGATCCACACTATGACATGTCATACTGATCCATGTCAGTACGATAAGCAAAATAATACATTATGCTAAGCAAAAGAATACATACTGTATAATTCCATTTATGTGAAATATCCAGGATAGGCAAATCTATAGAAAGTAGCACGGTGGCACGTGCCTGCAGTCCCAGCTATGTGGGAGGCTGAGGCATGAGAATTGCTTGAACCTGGGAGGCAGAGGCTGCAGTGAGCTGAGATCACACCACTGCACTCCACCCTGTGTGACAGGGTGAGACTCTGTCTCAAAAAAGAAAAAAAGAAAGTAAATTAGTGGTTACCTGGGAGTGGCAGAGAGGAGAATGGGAAGTGACTGCTAAGGGGCATAGGGTTTTTTTTTATAGTATTGAAAATGTTCTAAAATTAGATTGCGATGATGGTTGCACAATTCTGTATATAAACAAATATATACTAAAAATCAGTGAATTGTACACTTTAAATGGGCAAATTTTATGGTCATACATCTCAAAAAAGATGTGGGAAAAAAAACTTACTAGAGGTCAGCGTTACCTTTCATTTACAGTCTGTGAGAAAGCAGGATGTTAAGAGGGTTCCAAGGTCAAATATCTAGGCAACGTCAAGTTAAACAGATCTCTTTTTCTGCGGGACTTCTCGGAGCCTTTAATCTGTATTATGTGCATAATGTGTATAATACATCACCAAGTAGGGGAGGCAGAAGTAGGATATAAGATGCATCATTTCCCAAACATATATGGCCACAGAATCTCTTTTCATGGAGCAGCATCACACAGGACTAGGTTCTGCAGACCCCATCGTGGGAAACAATGGTGCTTAGCAGTTTTGCTGTTCATTCCTCAAGCACTACCAGACCAGCTACAACACTCCTGCAAGACAATCACTTTTGAGCCATAGAGAGAAAGCCAATACTTTCCCTGACCTCACAGAAGGCAGGCCTAGAAGAAAGAAAATGAATGGGCTCGAATAAGTTGAATGCACCAGGGGTAGCACAATGCCAATACTACAAATAAAATACTGTGGGGTCCCACAGGAGAAATTCATCCTGATTCTAGACTGAGGAATACTTCATGGAAGACCCAGCACTTCAGCCAGGCCTTAAGCTGTCGGGGGTTCTGGCTACATGGAGATAGGAAGAAGGGATCTGGCACAGGAGCCCAGGTCCAAGGGGTGAAGGAGAAGACAGGGTGCTTATAATAGAACAATGAGTAGTTCCCTTTAGCTGAAGCACACTGTGAAGGAAGCAGAGTAGTAAGACACATAGCTGGAAGGGATTGCGGCTTGAAATGTCAGACCAAAAATGTTTAAGCTTCCTCCTATAATAAATGGGGACCCATCCAAGCTTTCTGAGCATGAAGTAAGAGTGGTCCTAAACAAGTCACTCTTTGAGCCTTAGGTGTTTCATCTGTAAAATGGGGCTAATTCTACCAGCCCCATCTTATCTGACCTCAGTGTGTGAGGATCAGAGAACTTGGTCACAGAGCAGTGGAGCCTGAGCAAAGTTTATGACTCAGCAGCAGAACAGCTGTTTCCACTTCCTTAGGAGGAATGTGTGTCTCAGAAACACCTGACACGTAATATTTCATCTCTGTGGCAGGGCCAGATGGGAAATCTGAGCAAAAATGAACGCTTCGAAACAGACCATATTTTAAACTCCTGTAGCCGTGAAATCAGATCTGTATTTGATTTCATTGTCTTTGGTTTAGAATGAAATAGGGACTGCAAGGAAGTAACAGCTGCTGGAAACAAAGACAGGGGAAGAATATAAACAGATTGCCTGACTTTCATGTCAAGTACTAAGACAAGGAGTGTGTGTGTGTGACACAGAGAGAGAGAGAGCAAAAGAGTGTATGTATGAATGTGTGCTCCAGAAAGTGTATATACATGTGTGTATGAGTGTATTTCTGTGTGTATAAGTCTGTGTGTGAGTGTGTTTGTAAATGTTGTAAATGTGTGTGTGAGATGGGGTAAGTGTGTTTGTGTGTGTAGGTACCTGTTGGGAGTAAGGTATAGGAAAAAGCACTCCAGCAAAATTGCTGACCTGTTTACACTGCTCCCATCATATGGTGTAAGAACAAAGCAAGCCGAAGACAGCGATCCCAAGGTGCTGCCAGGACCAGCACAAGCTCCTCCTCCGGGACACCAAACCTTTACAGGTAGAAATCTCTGCAAAGCCAGGAGCCTTACCGGCCTGAGCTGTCCCGGGAGCGCCGAAGCCATCTTGCCACCATTTGTTCTATTCTATGTGCTTTCCGTGTCTGGAATAAACTGGTCTCCAGCTCTTCCATCTACCTAAAAGGAAGAAGAGTGTTCTTAAGATGCTAACCAAAACATTATCAAGAGGACTTTCACAAATCAGTATGATGCTTTCTGTATTTGCCCATTGTAAGACATGCTGATCGAATAACTAGTGTTTCCCTTTTGTCTAAAATCAACATAAACAAGTGTTCAGCGTCCACATCTTTAGCAACCCTCAATCTTGCAGCAAACAGACTGGGTTTGTATCTTACACAGTTAAACATAAAGAGGAGAGTAAAATTTATAACGTTTCTCAAACTTTGTGACTGTGACACACAGGAAGAGACTCGTTACCATGTGACATTGTCCTTCCCTTTCCTAACTGTGTGTGTAACCCGGGACAGTGTGGGTTCAGTTTTGCCCGCCTCAGGACCTGCATGGACATGGAAGTGCTCTTCATCACATTGTGCAGATTCTTCCAAGCGCTGCTGCTTTTGTTCCATCTTTTTTATTTACTTTTCGATTAAGTATTTCACTTATATAATTCAACACCAGCTTATAAAAAAGATATACGGTTACTGTATTGTGTGCTTAAAAATGTAAGAGGGTAGATCTCAAGTTAAGTGTTCTTTATCGCAGTAAAAAATATGTTGACAGTGAAAAGTCTGTCTCATGTCCTTCCTTGTTCCCACCAACCCAGTTCCGATCCCCATATGTCAACACTGCTCGTGTTCTCCATTTGTCCTTCCAGAGTTTCTTTCTTTTTTTCTTTTGGAGAATGGAATCTTGCTCTGTTGCCCAGGCTAGAGTGCAGTGGCATGATCTCAGCTCACCACAACCTCCACCTCCCGGGTTCAAGTGATTTTCCTCCTCAGCCTCCCCGGTAGCTGGGATTACAGGCACATGCCTCTGTACCTGGCTAATTTTTGTATTTTTAGTAGAGACAGGGTTTCGCCATGTTGGCCAGGCTGATCTTGAACTCCTGACCTCAAGTGATC
>CAUYLG010076758.1:0-113026 GCA_963573385.1 Cacajao melanocephalus
AACCACAAATACTGACTTATGAGACAGCCAGAGGTATTTAAGAAATCTCTGTAGGTTATGGTGCATGCCTGTAATCCCAGCTACTCTGGAGACTGAGGCAGGAGAATCACTTAAACCCAGGAGGTGGAGGTTGCAGTGAGCCAAGATCATGCTATTGAACTCCAGCCTAGGCAACAGAAAGAAAACTCCATCTCAAAAAAAAAAGAAGAAGAAATATGTGTAGGATACTGCTTAAAGAAAATGAGATCAGTACTGCTACAAAAATATCAAGTAAGACAAAGACTTCAAATAATCACTGGGTTTAACAATTTGAGGTAATGCCTGTTACCAATAGCTATTGACACAATGATACACATATGTTTGAATCATAAAGTGTGGAGGCAATGAGGTGATCTGAGAGGGAGATAATTATGGATACAGCAAATTTGGTCAGATTGCCCGAAGTTATTGACTGTTTGAAGGGGCTAATATATGCAAATAGGAAAAATGAGATGTGCAAACTACCAGTGGAGATCTAAAACACAATAGGAGTAAAATAATTCAAAATATACATAGAAGGAAGAGAAGGAAGCATTTTATTCTCTGCTGTAAGCAAAGTTGCAGCAGTTCATAAGGTGTGTGTGTGTGTGTGTGTGTGTGTGTCTTTGGAAATGAATGGGGTAAAACAGTGGTCTTAGCTAAGACAGTTTCCACTGATGAAAAATATGAACTGAAAATTTGTTTAGGCAATTCTGTTCCTTTGAGTATATATTCTTAGCTAATTCTCCTTCTTAGTGTCTGTACAGTATAGCATACTCACTAAATTCACAGACACTGGAATCTGGTTACAGTATAGCATACTCACTAAATTCACAGACACTGGAATCTGGTTTCCTTAACTGTTCACTATGTGAATGTCAGGAGGATATTTAACCTCTTGGAGAGGCTGTTTCTTTATCTGAAAACCAGATATAATTGCAGTACATTTTTCTTAATATTTTTAGAGATAAGTTGAGATAGTCTAACTATCTGGCACATAGTGAATATTAATAATTTAAAAATTAGTGCTGTAAACTCCTATTAAACCAACCTGTGGGTTTTGTTTTTGTTTGTTTGATCACTATTTTCTCAAGAGCATTTTTTGGGGGTGTCTGAGGTAACATCTAAACAACCGAGTTTTTTGAAAATTCTTCAAATAACTTTGATGCGTATGCAAGGCTGTAAATGACTATCCCAGTTACACTTAGCCTGGGTGGATATTGGCTAGCTGGTTAATTTAGAACACGTCCTCTCTCTTTCCTTGTGTGTTAAGGAACAATGGGCAGGGAGTCCCTGTTTATCTACCAGTTATATTGTGCCAGGCACATACTAGATGTTTTTCAGACATATTAGATGTTTTTCAAATGGTATCTCACTTAATTCGAAGAACAAATCTATCATAAATTATGTTATTTCTATTTTACATGTGAGGAAGCTGAGGCTTTGAGAAATGAAATAATTTCATAAGCTTAAATTTTACCTTAACATATTAGATTAGGATACATATTTAAGTAAGACTAAATAATTTCATAAATAAGTAACAGACAAATTTCAAGTTTTCACAACTTCCATTGCAATATGCTGCCTCTTTTAACAATTCTTTTAGTTTTATGTGAATGGATAAGACGGCAATGAGAAAATAATATTGCAAGATTTCTCTGGCAATTCATATTTCACATGGCTTGAGGATAAAGAGACAATTCATTTGCAAGATTTGTCAAAGGCAGGCAAGGTGTTCTTAATTAGGTGTCAATCTTTCTAAAGGACCATAACACACTAATATGTAAAGGTGTTTTGCTGCCATTATATACCTGTGATGAAATTATGGCATTTATTATGGAGAAACAATGCTCTCTGGCATCTCTTGTCAAGGGTTTCCTTCAATTGTTTAATTTGGACCTGCCACATCACAAGCAAGTTATATAAACAACTCTTTGTGTGCAAGTTATTATGTTGTCTCACATATGCTGGGATTTAAGTAGATCGGCAGAACAATTCACAGAGACAAATTCACAAAATGTGCTCTTTTTCTTTCTTAAGGTATCCTGAAAAATTATGAAAATATGCAATCAAAAGCCAACTTACTTTAAACTCCAAAAAAGTGCCATCCTTGCAGTTACCTACATGTAACATGTTTCAGCTCAGTTAAGACCCCTCATAAACATTCCATAACTAAACAAATGTAGTGTCTTCTATAGGCACAATTTACACAGTGTCCTCATTATTGCTGATATTCTAACAAACTTAGTTGTCTTAATTTAGTAAGTACTAGCAGTATTTAGAGGCAAAGTATTAAACTCACATTATACATTTTTTTAAATGTATAAGATGATGGTTTAAGGTGCTAAAATTAGCAACTTAACAACATATCAACCTAAACATTCAATGGGAATTGCCCTTCAAAGTAGTTACTTTTAGAAAATATGTTACTTTTACTATCTTGCAAACATTTATTTAGTGCTTACCATGGCACTTATCCAAGTATTTCCTTGCAATTATATTTATCTGGTTTATGGCTTTACTCCCAAGTTTCACTCTTTTCATAGAAAGAAGTAAAGGAATATTAACTGGAAGTTTTAAAAGTTCATATTGATGTATAATATTGCCATACATAAAAAAATCCAGAATTAAACATATATTTCATAATCATATAGGAAATTGAGAAATAGATGACCAGATTTTATATTCTTGTAATGTCCAAGAAAAATAAATTAAACCTACATATCATGATTTCTCTGGCAATTCATATTTTACTTGGGATGAGGAGCTAAGTACATCCTGTATCAACTCTCGTGGATCAATGTTTCCACAATTTAAACGCATTCTACTCACAATGTGTATAAAAGATGATACATGGCACCAAAACACAGTGAACTACACAAAAAGTTCCTCCCAATTACATTATCTTCAGTTTATAAATTACCTTAATCAACAAATTGAGAATCTGCTGACTGCTGGGTATTAGTGTAAGTTCTAAGTCTGCATCTTGAAGAAAAATGAAGCCTTTTAGAATATTTTGGGAAGGGGCAAAAATGAACAAAGAAACAATAGTAGTAGTAAGTAGTAAGACTATGAAAAAGGAGAGAGACAACCTCAGGCTAAGAACATTTCATGGGCAACAGCATATGAAATTAAATGTGATAACATTTGTTTCCACAAGTAACTGTACTTCATAGCGCAATATATTGTTTCTCTATTTATGCTAATTATCTATAGTTTTCTTTAAAAATATGGAATTAAAATGCATATCAACTTAAAATAAAATATTAAATTACATGTAAGTGGTAGGTGAATGATGAGATGGCATATTCTCTACTGTGAAAATGAGTTAAACATCAGCCATTAATATTGTTCCTTTTAGGGGAAAAAAGTAATGATGAAAAAAAAAAGCTAAGATCATCTGATCATAAAGGGAAGAGCAAAATAATCCAAAGAAATGATACACTTTATTACACATATCTGGCATTTGTTTTAGCCATTAAATATTTGAATCCATTTCTTATGACACGTTTGAGTTTATTTGGAGGAAGTTAACTCTCCCTTTCTATTGAAGATGCTAAGAATTGCATCACATTCTCAGACTCCCTTACAGCTTGGCTTCAGACTTTGCCAATGAGATACACTCATGGTATATGTATTAGTCTGTTTTCACACTGCTAATAAAGATATACCTGAGAATGGGTAACTTGTAAGGAAAAGGTGGTTTAATAGACTCATAGTTTCACATGGCTGGGAAGGCCTCACAATAATGGCAGAAGGCAAAAGGCATATTTTAACATGGCAACAGCCAAGAGAGAAAATGAGAGCCAAGTGAAAGGGATTTCCCCTTATGAAACCACCAGATCTCATAAGACTTATTCACTACCAAGAGAAGAGAATGGGGGAACCACCCCCATGATTCAATTATCTGCCACCAGGTCCTTCCCACAACACATGAGAATTATGGGAACTATAATTCAAGGTGAGATTTGGGTGGGGACACAGCCACACCATATTCATATGTAAAAGTCACACACACACACACACACACACACACAAATGTACAGTTGTTGGAGAATCGTCTCTGGCAGCAGTGAGCATTGCTGCAATATTCAGTGAGATCCATGCACAGGGCCAGAGGTGTGGATGATGAAAATGCAGTTCTTCTGCTGGTGATAGATCTCTGGCATAATTTTGGATCTTGTTTCTGGCTCAGCAGTACCCGAGCCTCGAGAAAATTAGTAATTTAATGTGATTTTGATAAATTCCTTTGTTTTTAAGCCAACCACAATAATTTCTGTCACTTACAACTAAAAACTTGAACTGATACCAACATGTAAGAAGGGAAGGAGTATACATTTATTACCCCTTGACCACCAGTCCTTGGCACAAATATATCAAATATTGAATGAATGAACAAATATAACCGGTAAATTAGTCAAGCTTTATGGAAAATGATATGGAGATTTCTCAAAGACTTGCAAGTGGATCTATCATTTGATCCAGAAATCCAACTACTGTGTATCTACACAGAGGAAAAGAAGTCATTATATCAAAAAGACACCTGCACACATATCTTTATCATGGCACAATTGACAATTGCAAATATGTGTAGTCAACCTAAGTGTCCATCAACCTATGGGTGAATAAAGAAAATGTGCTATAGCTCTATGTCTCTACCTATATCTGTATCTATACACCATGGAGTACTACTTGTCCATAAAAAAGAATGAAATGATGTATTTTGCGAAAACTTGGATGGAACTGGAGGCCCTTATTCTAAGGGAAGTCATTCAGAAATAGAAAACCAAATACTGCATGTTCCCACTTATAAGTGGGAGCTAAGCTATGTGTACACAAAGGTATATAGACCAGTATAATAAACACTGGGGACTCAGAAAAAGGCAAGGTGGGGAGGCTGGGGGCTAGGGATAAAAAATGTATCCCTATTGGGTACACTGTCTATTATTCAGATGACAGGTGCACTAAAAGCCCAGACTTTAGCACTCTGCAGTTAATCCATGTAACCAAAAACCACTTGTACCATTACCTATTGGAATAAAAATGAAAGGGTTTTGCTTAAAAGAAAATAACATAGTTTTCCTCTCAAAGTAGCAGAAATAGACCGCCCCCACCCCGATCTCTGACACACACACATAAATGTAGAGTTGATGAAAAATCGTCTCTGGCAGCAGTGAGCATTACTGCAATATGCAGTGGGATCCACGAACATGGCCAGAGGTGTGGATGATGATGTTTTTACTTTTTGTTTTATTTCTGTATTTTCTTTAACTTAAACTCAGAAAGATTACCTTTTGTGCAGCACTGATAAAGTGGTTTCCTCCAAAAGTCTTTAGTTGCAATACTGATTGACAAAATGATTTTGACATGCATGTCAGCTATTTTAAAATATAAATAGGTTAGAAATTGTCATGGCAATTGAATTGCCATGAAATTCCAAATTATCACATTAAGTGATAATTTGGGATACATATGTAACAAGCTGTAAAATCAGAAAACAAAATCAATCATAGTTTATTATAAAAATTAGAGTTTAATAAAGACAACACTTAAACTAGGGGAACTGGAAGAGTAAAAATCTTCCCCATTTCTCACTGTATAAAGAGATTTCTTTTATCCAGCAATGAGATTTGCAGGGTGCTGTGTCACAAGAAAATAAAGAATTTGAGTGATATATTAAGAAATAAGGAGAAAGGCAATATATTTGACTTTCACACAAGAGCAGAAACTGTAAAATCACATGGATACCCTTAATTTTTACTGTTAAGTTCATATACAGATCATACGTTTTGGAGATATGCATATATTTCATTCAAAATGCTCAGGCCAATAACAGAGAGTATCTACCTGAGGCTTTCAAATCCCCAAGAAATTGTGAAAAGTTTTCTCACCATGCTGTGGTTTTTACAAGCAGAAGCTCTTTTATACCCTGTATATCTCAGGGTCTGAATGTTGTCAGTGTCTTCCCTGGTTTTGATCTTTAAAGCCGATTCCAAACATATCTTTATCTTCCTCCTTCAAACACCCAGCTACATTGAAACACAGATCATCGGCCTATCCCAATGGCAAATTATGCCTGTGGGTATCAAGAACCTCCTGGTGATCAGATCTCCTGGTCACCACCCTTCTTTCATGCATGGGTTTGATCACTGACTCACTCTCTCCATGATGTGATTTCCATAGTCATTATTGAATTTGATATTCAATATCCAAATTTTCATTTCATTGTCATTCTTACTCAAAACAGAAACATACTTTCCCAACCACATTTCTGCCAACCACAATCTTAACAGTGACTTAGCTCCTCATTTTTGCTTCCCCTCTCACTGTGATTCTGGCTCTTCCTCTCCACCACCCTTGTTCCTTAATCTGTCTCTCTCTCTTATGTCATCAGATATATTTGGCAAAACCATATCCCAGTTAACTATTTGTCTCTCTATACCATTTCTATACCATTGTACCTGAATATATTGTTAAAAAAAAAACATGCCGAATATGCTGAATATTCTGTTTAAATGTTTAAATTTATCAAAACAGACCTGATAAGGGAGATTAATAGTATTGTTACTATTATGCCATGATTAATAATGTAATGATATTATCGTATTTATCTACTTCGTGCATTCTTCTAATTTTGTAGATTACAATTTTATACACTTTCTTCTTGGCAAACTTTCTTCACATCTTCTCCCATGCTCACTCTTAAAAGATTACCTTGTGTTCTACTATAGTGAAAAAAATTAGACAATTAAGAGAATTAAGAGGAAGATATCCACAACTTCCCAACCTGTATATCACCCAGCAACCAGCTCTTGGTCTCGTATACTCTTCATTTTATCCTGATAATACAGATGAGCTGTTCTTGCATCTGAAATGAGTTTGATAGACCTGCAAATAGATCTATCATTTGATCAAGAATCCAATTACTGCGTATCTACCCAAAGGAGAAGAAGTCATTAATTAAAAAGACACCTGCACATATATCTTTATCACAGCACAATGGACAACTGCAAATACATGTACTCAACCTAAGTGTCCATCAATGCATGAGTGAATAAAGAAGATATGATATCTCTGTATATCTCTATTTATATCTATACACCATGGAGTACTACTTGTCCATAAAAGAGAATGAAATATGTATTTAGCAACAACTTGGATGGAACTGGAGACCATTATTGTCTAATTTACTTTTTATGTTTTTTCATTCATTCAATATTTATTGATATATTTGTGCCAAGGAGTGGTGGCTATGGGGTAATAAATGTATACTCCTTCCATTCTTACATGTTGGTAATGTCTCCCACTTTATTTATTTCAGTGTTTCCACGCTCATGATATAGGAATTTCCAAGCCCTTTCTTTCCAGCAGAATAATTTTTCCCAAGCTACTATTTATTATCATATAAGTATGATAGGTTTATTTTTGAGTTTTTGTTATTGATATAAGCTCTCTCTTGATTCTACTTCCTATTTTAGTTACTGCATTTTTATTTTTTTCCTATAGAGTTTGATTCTCCTGCTCCTCCTCCTCCTTATTCTTCTTCCTCTTCCTCCTTTTTCTATTCCTCTTCCCCTTCTTCTTCCTCTTCCCCTTCTTCTCCTCCTCCTTCTTCCTGCTCCACTTCTTTTTCTTCTTCCTCTTCCTCTTTCTCTTCTCCTTCCTCTTCCTCCTCTTCTTCTTCTCCCCTTTCTCTTCCTCCTTCTTTTTCTTGTTTATTTAATCCATTCAAGTTTTGTTTTCCAAACTCCTCCAGACTGTTTTTATTCAAGGTAACTTGTACAGAATTGAATATCCAATCCATAATCCCCACTTTACTCAGTATTCCAGGAAGTATATATCTCAATGAATTTATAGGATTATATATCACTCAAGGTTCACTCAGAGAAGAATAAGGACAATAACCAAGTAGTACTTCTGCCTGGCATGACAGCTATTTTACTTACAACAGAAAATATGCTAATCTTCTCCTGAAAGGAAGATCTAATTTCCTTAGATAATATTCTCTCTTTTCTTTTGGTGTCCTATAATGTAAATATTGTGATATAAAGTTAATCATTATCAATTTATCTTTTGTTAGAGGATAAGGGTATAAAAGAATAGGACAAAAATATCTTGCCAACATATAAAAAAGCATATTCATTAAAAAGTAAGAAAGTAATAATTATATCGACTTTGGTCTTTATTTCTTCAAGTTGTGTGGCCATAGATGGTATTTAAACCCCTTTCTTACACTACCCATTCTAGATCCTCTTCATCCTCAGCAAGCATCTCATCTAATGATGGTTCTTGACCTAATAGGTGATTCAAATGCTCATTTCTTAATGGACTTACCATTAATAGTCCTACCTAAATTGGTTTTATAATTTTCTATTGACTTTAATCACAGGCTATTATAGTGCTAAGAGATGGTCTAAGGTACCTGTATTTCATACATATCTTTCCTCACCTCCAATCTGCAATTTCCCCCTTGGTCATCAGGATCAATGACTCCAGCCAGTACAGTAACCCTGCACTTTCCTTGTTCATTCAGAGACATAAGGAGTCCAAAGCTACTGGGTGGTGACCTCAATGTAGAGTTTAATGCAATCATTGTTGCATTTCCTGATGGAGGCATTTCTTCCTTTGGAATTAATATATCTAGAGAAACAGGGCCTGAAGTCATTAGAATGGGAAGGAAAATCCTTGTTGGTGAATCACTAGGGGTTTGTGGAACCAATCCACTCCATTTTGTACTCGTTTCCTGGACCTGTGAATCCTGACTATGGGAGAAATAGCAGTATATATTGAATGTGAATTTAAAGCATCATGGAGAATTTCCTGGATGAATTTTCCCAGAACCATCTCTAAACCAGGTCATGTCTTTCCTCCTTCTGTCAACTGGTGATAGAGAACTGATGAGACTGTAGATCCAGCCTGGGAGAGAGAAGGTGATGTAGCATGACTCACCTTCTGACTCAAGCCCAGTCTCCTGTCCACCACTTCCTCTGATAATGGAATGCTGCTGTGCATGTGCAATATTATGGCTTGGTGGAAGAGGCCACAGCCAGTTCATGATGGGAAGCTCTTCTCTCATGGTGATTTACTGGCTCATATTCAATTATTCGGTCTCTCCTAAGGCCTAGTAACATGTCATATCTCAAAAGCAGAGTGGGGATCCAGAGTGGAAGGCAGGGCTTTGTGACAATATCCTGAGAGTCTGAACTATAATTCACTGATAAAGCCCCTGCAAAAAATGCAAACAGCACATCTATCATTGACACTTCAACCACCATTGGATCTACTGGATCATATGGCCCAAGCCCCATAGAATCTTGCTCAATAGTGCTGAGTTGTTTCGAAATTCTGTTTTCCTGGGTCTACCTCAAAGCTAGCAGCTTTTGGCATCACTGGCTAAGTGAACCAGAGTAACACACAAAAATAAGAAATGTGTTGCCTCCAAAATCCAAAGGTACGGAGCTTCTCTTTGGTAGTAAGAGGGAGTGGATGCAACAATTTATTCTTACCTTAGAAGGAATGTCAACATGCCTCCTATCACTGGACCCTTAGACATTTCACAGAGATAAAGGGTGCCTGAATTTTTCGAGTTTTGTTTATTTTCTCTGACATCTGAAATAATTGATACCTGCTAACTAGGTTCAATCAGCATAATACTATCAATGTAATTGACCAGCATGACATCTCGTAGAAGTGAAGACAAATCAAGATCCCATGAACTAAATTAATAAAAGCCTAGAGAGCAGATGTAAACTTGAACTCAGTTAGCAAAATATTTCAGCTGGTCTTGTTATCTGAAAACAAAACTACTTTTTGTGGTCTTTAGTAAAAGGTCTAGAGAGGAAAAAAAAACAGCATTTTCCAAATCAATAGCTGCATGTTGGTTACCAGGAGACATATTAATCTGCTCAGGAAACAAAAGCACATCTGGAACTTCAGCTGCAATTGAAGACACCACCTGATTAAGTTTATAATAATCTGCTGTCATTCTCCAGTATTTATCTGTTTTTTTGTACAGACCAATTAGACAAGTTGAGTGAGGATGTGTTAAAAATCACTAGTCCTGAATCCTTCAATTGCTTGATGGTGGCATTAATCTTTTCAATCCCTCCAGGAATATGGTATCACTTTTAATTTACTATTTTTTTTTTAGGTAAAAATGTTTCATTACCTTCTAACTGGCCTTCTTACCATAGTAACCTCTTAAGTCATTGGTCATGAAAACAATATGGGGACTCTGCCAACTGCTTATTTGTCTACTTCAATTATTCATTCCGAAACTTAAGAAATAATCACAGGATGAGTTTGGAAGCCACCTGGACCCACTGGGACACTAATCTGAGCTAAAACTCTATTGAACCACAGATCCACATAAGTCTCTACCGTAATTAGTGGACAATCATGATGTTTTGGGTCTCCAGGAATTAGTATGCCACTGCTCACACATATGTTGAAGTGAGTAAATTTGTTGTTTTAATTTAAGCTAGTTAACTTTTATTGAAATTATTGGATATTTAAAAATATTCCCAATACAAATAAAATTCCTGACCCAGATAGCCTCAATAGTATATTCTCCTCAATCTTTAAGGAAGAAATAAAATCAATCCTATATAAACTCTTTTGGGGAGCAGACATAAAAGTACAGTTCTCGACTTTTTTATGAGGGAATTTTATGTGTGACATGAAAATTTGAAAAGAATAAGAAAAAAAATACATTAATTACTTTCATAAACATAAAGGCAACATATCACCTTAAATATTAGAAAATTTATTTCAGCAATGTATAAAATTGATAATATATCATGATTATCATGATCACGTAGGATTTTTATCACATTATGTGAAACCCATTAAATATCCATAAATTAATCAGTAAACTATTTATTTTAATGGGGTGTATACTGTGGTGAGTCACCTAAATTTATCCATGCCTGGAACTGAAGCATTCATTTACCCAGTTGCTGGGAGTGTTCCTGTATGACAGATCTTAACTGATAGCAGGAAATCGAAACTGGCTGGAGAGCTACCCTGTCTATGTTCCCTTTGGGGAGCATCCTAAATCCTATGTCACTTTTGCCTGAATTCAGGAAAACACTGTAAGGCCATCACAGTTCCACAGCTTCCCATGAGATATCTAAAACCTTTGTTTTGACTGTAGTATGTTATGCTCAAATTCTCCCACTGCCCAATCCTATTGTTTTTACTTCTCCACAGGTTTTGATCCTGAGAAATTCCCTTACTAGTATTCCACATGCAAATCTTTATCTCAAAATCTATATCCTCAGGGATCTGTCCTATGACATTACATTAACAAATACAAGGGGAAATAGTGTACGTTATTCTCAATAGATCTTAAAGTGCAGTTGAAACAAAGTCAACAAATATTCTTTGATATACTCTCCCAGGAAACAAGTAATAGAAGAGTATGTCTAAAGTTAAGTATGTGTGGAGAAAAGCAAGGGAAAATAATACAAGAAGTAATTTTTAAAAGCTTTACATCTGATATCTAGACATGGTTGCCCATTAATACAAATTCTATTTAACATAGTACTACAAAAGAAGTTGGCAAACTTTTTTTAATAAAAGGATGAAAAGAAAACATTTAGGTATTCCCTGTCAGAGTCACTGTCACAGCTGTTCAACTTTGCCATTGTGGAATAAAACAAGGAACAAAAAAATAATGAAGAGTTCTATGTTCTAATAAACCTTTATTTAAAAAAAGAGATGTTGGGCCATATTTAACTTGTAGGAGTTTGTCAACTTCTATTCTAAAATGTATAATAAATACAATAAAATGAGATAAATAATTAAAATAGAAAGATTAAAAAAAGTCATGATTGTAAATTAATGATTGTATACTCAGAAAATACTAAGGAATCCACCTATCACATATTAGAATTAAAAAGTATAATTATTAAAATGTCAAAATGCAAAATAGGAATGCTTGTGATTTTTGCACATTGATTTTGTATTCTGAGACTTTGCTGAAGTTGATTATCAGTTTAAGGAGATTTTGGGCTGAGATGATGGGGTCTTCTAAACATACAATCTTGTCATCTGCAAATAGAGGCAATTTGACTTCCTCCTTTCCTAACTGAATACTCTTTATTTCTTTTTCTTGCCTGACTGCTCTGGCTAGAACTTCCAATACTATATTGAATAGGAGTAATGAGAGAGGGCATCCTAGTCTAGTGCCAGATTTCAAAGGGAATGCTTCCCGTTTTTGCCCATTAGTATGATATTCACTGTGGAACTGGAAAAAATCACCTTAAACATCATAATGAACCAAAAGAGAGCCTACATAGCTAAGACAATCCTAAGCAAAAAAAAACAAAGCTGGAGGCATCATGCTACCTGACTTTAAACTATACAAGGCTACAGTAATCAAAACAGTATAGTACTGGTACCAAAACAGAGACATACACCAATGGAACAGAACAGAGGCATCAGAGGCAACAACACACATCTACAACCATCTGATCTTTGACAAACCTGACAAAAATAAGCAATGGGGAAAAGATTCCCTGTTTAATAAATGGTGTTGGGAAAACTGGCTAGCCATGTGCAGAAAGCAGAAACTGGACCCCCTCCTGACACGTTACACTAAAATTAACTCCAAATGGATTAAAGATTTAAACATAAGACCTAACACCATAAAAACCCTAGAAGGAAACCTAGGCAAAACCATTCAGGACATAGGCATAGGCAAGGACTTCATGACTAAAACACCAAAAGCATTGGCAACAAAAGCCAAAATTAACAAATGGGATCTAATTAAACTCCAGAGCTTCTGCACAGCAAAAGAAACAACCATTAGAGTGAACCAGCAACCAACAGAATGGGAAAAAAATTTTTTGCAATCTACCCATCTGACAAAGGGCTAATATCTAGAATCTACAAAGAACTAAAACAGATTTACAAGAAAAAAACAAACCCATTCAAAAGTGGGCAAAGAATATGAACAGACACTTTTCAAAAGAAGATATATATGAGGCCAACCAACATCTGAAAAAATGCTCATCATCACTGGTCATTAGAGAAATGCAAATAAAAACCACAATGAGATACCATCTCACGCCAGTTAGAATGGCAATCATTAAAAAATCTGGAGACAACAGATGCTAGAGAGGATGTGGAGAAATAGAAACACTTTTACACTGTTGGTGGGAGTATAAACTAGTTCAACCACCGTGGAAGACAGTGTGTCGATTCCTCAAGGACCTAGAAATAGAAATTCCATTTGACCCAGCAATCCCATTTCTGGGTATATACCCAAAGATTATAAATTGTTCTATTATAAAGACATATGCACACGTATGTTCATTGTGGCACCATTTACAATAGCAAAGACCTGGAACCAACCCAAGTGCCCATCCATGATAGACTGGACAAGGAAAATCTGGCACATATACACCATGGAATACTATGCAGCCATAAAAAATGATGAGTTTGTGTCCTTTGAAGGGACATGGATGAATCTGGAAACCACTATTCTCAGCAAACTCACATAGAATAGAAAATCAAACACCACATGTTCTCACTCAAAGGTGGGTGTTGAACAATGAGAACACATGGACACAGGGAGGGGAGCATCACACACAGGGGTCTGTTGTGGGGGGCCAAGGGAGGGACAGTAGGGAGAGTGGGGAGGTCAGGGAAGGATAACATGGGGAGAAATGCCAGATGTAGGTGACAGGGTGATGGAGGCGGCAAACCACATTGCCATGTGTGTACCTATGCAACAATCCTGCATGATCTGCACATGTACCCCAGAACCTAAAGTACAATTAAAATTTTTTTTCCTCCAAACACTGCTTTAAATGTGTCCCAGAGATTCTAGTATGTTGCGTCTTCGTTCTCATTGGTTTCGAAGAACATCTTTATTTCTGCCTTCATTTCACTGTTTATCTAGTCAACATTCAAAAGCCAGTTGTTCAGTTCCATGAAGTTTTGTGGTTCTGAGTTAGGTTTTTAATCTTGAGTTCCAATTTGATTGCACTATGGTCTGAGAGACTGTTTGCTATGATTTCTGTTCTTTTGCATTTGCTGAGGAGTGATTTACTTCCAATTATGTGGTCAGTTTTAGAGTAGCTGTGATGTGGTGCTGAGAAAAATGTATATTCTCTGGATTTGGGGTGGAGAGTTCTGTAAATGTCTATTAGGTTTGCTTGGTCCAGGTCTGAGTTCAAGTCCCGGATATCCTTGTTAATTTTCTGTCTCATTGATCTAATATTGAAAGTGGGGTGTTAAAGTCTCCTACTATTATTGTGTGGGAGTCTAAGTCTCTTTGTAGGACGTTAAAAACTTGCTTTATGTATCTGGGTGCTCCTGTATTGGGTGCATATATATTTAGGATCATTAGCTCTTCTTGTTGCATTGATCCTTTTACCATTATGCAATGCCCTTTTCTCTTCTGATCTTTGTTGGTTTAAAGTCCATTTTATCAGAGACTAGGATTGCAACTCCTGCATTTTTTTTTCTCCCATTTGCTTGGTAAATCTTCCTCCATCTCTTTATTTTGAGCCTATGTGTTTTCTTGCACATGAGATGGGTTTTCTGGATACAGCACACTGATGGGTTTTGACTTTTTATCCAATTTGACAGTCTGTGTCTTTTGATTGGGACATTCAGCCCATTTACATTTAAGGTTAATATTATTATGTGTGAAATCGATCCTGCCATTTTGACACTAGCTGGTTGTTTTGCCTATTAGTTGAGGTAGTTTCCATTTGGTATGTTCTTGGAGTGGCTGATACTGGTTGTTCCTTTCTATGTTTAGTGCTTCTTTCAGGAGCTCTTGTAAGGCAGGCCTGGAGGTGACAAAATCTCTGAGCAATTGCTTGTTCATAAAGGATTTTATTTCTCCTTTGCTTATGAAGCTTAGTTTGGCTGGATATGAAATTCTAGGTTGAAAATTCTTTTCTTTAAGGATGTTGAATATTGGCCCCCACTCTCTCCTGGCTTGTAGGGTTTCTGCTGAGAGATCCACTGTGAGTCTGATGGGCTTGCCTTTATGAGTAACCTGACCTTTCTCTCTGGCTGCCTTAGCATTTTTTCCTTCATTTCAATTCTGGTGAATCTGACAATTATGTGCCTTGGGGTTGGTCTTCTTGACGAATATGTTTGTGGTGTTCTCTTTATTTCCCAGACTTGAATATTGGCCTGCCTTGCTAGGTTGGGGAAGTTCTCCTGGATAATATCCTGAAGAGTGTTTTTCAGCTTGGATTCATTTGCTCCATCACATTCAGGTACACCTATCAAATGTAGATTAAATCTTTTCATATAATCCCATATTTCTTGGAGGCTTTGTTCATTTCTTTTTACTCTTTTTTTCTCTAGTCTTGCCTTCTCATTTTATTTCATTGAGTTGATCTTCAATCTCTGATATCCTTTCTTCTGTTTGGTTGATTTGGCTATTGAAACTTGTGTATGCTTCGTGAAGTTCTCGTGTTTTTTCAGCTCCATCAATTCATTTATATTTTTCTCTAATCTGTTTATTGTCATTAGCATTTCGTCAAACCTTTTTTCAAGGTTTCTAGTTTCTTTGCATTGGGTTAGAACATGTTCTCTTATCTCAGAGACGTTTGTTATTACCCACCTTCTGAAGCCTGTTTCTGTCTATTCATCAGACTCATTCTCCATCCAGCCTTGTTCCCTTGCTGGTGAGGAGTTATGATCCCTTGGAGGAGGAGAGGCATTCTGGTTTTGGGTGGTTTCATCATTTTTGCACTGGTTTCTTCCCATCTTTGTGGATTTATCTACCTGTGGTCTTTGTAGTTGGTGACTTTTGGATGGGGTCTCTGAGACAACATCCTTTTTGTTGATGATGAAGTTATTTCTTTCTGTTTTTTAATTTTCCTTCTAACAGTCAGGTCCCTCTGCTGTAGGACTGCTAGAGGTCCACTCTAGACTCTGCTTGCCTGGGGATCACCTGTGGCGGCTGCAGCACAGTAAGGGTTGCTGCCAGTTTCTTCTTCTGTTATCTTTGTCCCAGAAGGATACCCGCCAGAAGTCAGCCTGAGCTCTCCTTTATAAGGTGTCTCTTTGGATATATGGGGGTCAGGGAGCTGCTTGAGGAGACAGTCTGTCCCTTATAGGAGCTCAAGTGCTGAGCTGTGAGCTCTGTTGTTCCGTTCAGAGATGCTGGTCAGGTACATTTAAGTCTGCTGCAACAGAACTCATAACTGCCTTTTTTACCCAGGTGCTCTGTCTTGGGAAGGTGGGGCTTTATTTATAAGTTCCTGATGTGCTGCTGCCTTTTTTCAGAGATGCCCTACCCAGCAAGAAGGTACCCTAATCACTGTCTGCCAGCAGAGGCATTGCTGAGTGGCCGTGAGCTCTGCCCAGCTGCTATGTGAACTTCCCTGTGGTTTTGTTTATAAACGTATAATTAGAATTGCCTCTGTAATGGCAATTGCTCAGTAATGGTGGATTGCCTCAGTAATGGTAGATTGCCTTGGTAGTGGTGGACTGCATCAGTAATGGTGGACCCCCTTCCCCCAACAGAGCTGGGCCCCTTTATTTCAGTGACCACTCTCCAGTTAGTAGTAACATCATTCTGAAATTATATTATTACTAACTGGAGAGTGGTCACTGAAATAAAGAAGGATGGTCCTAAGGGATCACTAAAGGTTTAGTTCCTAGAGTGCCAAAAATGAAAACTAGTCTCACCCTATTGATCTTGAATAAAGATATAGAAATATTCTTGTATTGCTGTTTCCCAAAGCCATAGGTCTACAAGAGGTCAAACTTTCTACTCTATTTCCTGGTTGATCCAATGTGTTCATTTCCATCATGGATACTAAATCTTTCTTAAAGGAATTAAACTAACAACCATGTGGTATTATTCTCAGTCTACTGTATTTAAAACATGACCTGTACACTAACAGCAGGTGGAGGACAGAGACCCTTCCATGCCTACATCCCAGCCTAGGTTCTGTTTTGAAATTATAACCCAGTCATCAAGAAGTGTAGCCAAAGGCACAACACATTTTATTTGTAAAATCAACTCCACATCTAAAAATTATACATAGACATCTTATTATAAGAGACTATGCAAGGACATCATGGACTTTGTTTAAAAGGAACACTTTTAAAAAATATATGAAGCAATGGGTACTACCCAATCCAATGTCCTCTCAGGAAGTGGCACCAAAAAGCGATGAAATCTGTAGTGAGTGGTTCAAAAATGAAATTTAAAGGAAGCTATAGCAACAGAGTTATCAGGATTCCCATGGAAGAACCTAGAATATAGCTACATTTGCACTCTCATGGACTAATGGATGAGACATACTAAGTAGAAGTGACTGATGAGATGCCTCTACCTGCAGAGAAAAAAGAAAAGCAGGTAATAAAAACTTTCCAATGTAACCCATTGATAAGCTTGGCACAGAAAACACATTGACTAATATATTGACCGGTGAACATGGAGGACCTACTATGTGCCAGGGATTAGAGGGAAGCGTTGAAAGAGCTGAAAATTTTTATTCAAGTGTCTGAGCACTATTTATAGTGAATGGTTTATCAACTCAGATTATGTTTGAACTATCCTAGAGATTTTCTTTTTTTTGTCATAACCAGAATAAAGGGAAACTTACTGACAAGACAGGATATATGCAGACACATGGAAGTAGCATTCATTCTAAACAAGACTGAAATGTAATATGAGACCCATCACATAGTTAGACACTATTTAAACAACAAAAACCCTCCTTAGTAGAGATTTGAGCTTTGTTCTTCTTATAATAATATGATCATTTCTGTGTGGACACTGCCATGTTTTGTCTCTTGTAAGGATCCTCACCAAGGAGTCTTGAAAATATGGAATCCGAGGCAATCCAAATAGACAAGTGTTGGTTAAATTCCAGGCAGAATGAGAATTGGTACAGGGAGGATCATTTCGGAATTGTATAAGATTGTTATGGATAGTGCTTGGAGTGGTATCCAAAGGTGAGCTGAAAGTTTTAAAGAAAACACAATTTTCACATCAGATTACATTTAAAAATAAATAAACCACTAAGACTCATTTTGTCTCAATTCATTTTTGTTCCTTCTACTTTAGCAGATTTACTACAACTGCTACCTCTCTGCCCTCTACTTGACTTTTTTTTTTTTTTTTGGATTAACACACCTCCATTTAGGGGTGTTACTCCAAAAAAAAAAAAAAGTCCTACCATTGGAAAATATATTCCAAACAGAAAACATCAGATCTGATAAGCTAAATTAAATCCCCAAGACAATTTCTTACAAGTATAAACTGAAAATCCTGGATCTTTTAAAAGTTGTCATTCATAAACTATTAAAACGTTAACCGCATTCGTCCTTTGATCCTGAAGATATAGCAAAGTTTTGGGGATTTCCTCAAAAGCCATAGGGCCATAATATATTAAGAAAACATCTAAATTATTGCTTTTTTAAAGAATATTTTAATATAATTATGCCCATTTAAGCCTTTTGATTTATATAAGCTATCAAAATTAGGGGGGAAAGTTAAGAATTATGTAGAATATTAATGGTCCAGCTTGGTAAAAATTCCACATATGCTTGAAAATATTATACATTCTGCTGTTGTTCTGTGCAGTGTCCAGTAAAGGCCAATCAGATCAAAAAAAGAAAAAAAAAAGAATTATGAAGAATAAAGAAGAATTTAGGCTAAGATATTTTTTTAAATTGACCTTAAAGAGTTGAAAACTAATTTGGCTACTATTCCTGTTTCTCCAAGCATCCTCTGATCTGCAGGGAGTCAGCTAGGTGAGAAGGTGTGTTCAAGTCCTAACTTGGCCTTCCCTAGCTACATGATCTGAACACAATCACCTCTGGCTCTGTTTAACTCATTTTACTATGTCTTACTTGGATTTCCCAAAAGCAGGACTTGGCAAGGACACTTATGTGCAGGTGATTTATTATAGAAGTGTTCCCAGAAAGGGAATGCGAGAAAAGCAGGACATAGAAGGTAAAGACAACAAGCCAAAATGCTATTTAAGGCAGAGTCCTCACCTCAGCAGGACCCTCAAGTCAGCTCCAAAGTTAAATCCTGCCTCCAAGTTTATCCCTGACTCAAGAAACGGCTAGCTTTTCACAGTCCCAAATCACTCAATCATGAGAGTGGTAAGCATTTTCTAAGTTTCCAAGCCCAATTGGTATCACTGAAAGCCAGATCACACACAAGCAGGGAGAGAGGCAAACAGAAGTGAGGGGGGGTTCCAGGGGATTTGGCCAGAACATCTGTAATAGCCAAATGGCATAGATAAATACCTCATTGCACGGAGAAACTATGCAAACCAACATCGCTCTAGGGTTCTAATGATATAAAGCTTCATATTCAAAATGTTTTCCTTTTAATTAGTTCTTAGAGGATAAACTGAGAACCATCTTGTTCATTATACTTACCTGTATACAATGCACATCAAAGGAATTTTGCCAGTGACTCCTTTCTGCATTATATTACAGTAGAGTGTTGAATAAAAAACTGTTCCATATGAGAAAACCTAGTGGGGCAAAAAGACTTTGTAAGTTGATGTCATGTCACACAGGCATTTTAAAGACATTCGAACAATGATCAGATCAAGTCAAGATGTAAGCTCTTTATACTACAACAAGGTCTCTGCATAGAGCTAGAAAAAAAAACTGAGTCCCCAGAAAAATCAAGAAAACACCATCCAAGGCTTTTGATCATCAGTGCAATCAGTTAATATTTGTGGAAATACAATAAGATTGTAATCTTGAATTCCCAGACTAGAAACAAGATTACAATTCTAAAGTGTTTTTTTTTTTCTGAGATTTGGCCCTTAAACATTATCACAGTGCTATATCCCAAATGTCTGAAAATATTGACCCAATTGGAGATTTGTGTTTTCTGAACACATGCTTATTGTAAAGACATCAAAAACACTACGTTGGTCCACCATGGTGTCTCACACCTGTAATCCCACCACTTTGGGAGGCTAAGGAAGTAGCAGGAGGATCGCTTGAGCTCAGGAGACCAGCCCGGGCAACACAGAAAGACCGCCTCTCTACTAAAAATTAAAAAACAATCAACTGGGTTGAGTGGTTCCAAGCTACTCAGAAGGCTGAGATGGGAGGATCACTTGAGCCCAGGAGGTGGAGGCTGCAGTGACCTGTGATCATGCTGTGATCATGCCACTGCACTCCAGCCTTGATGACAGAAAAAGTCTCTGTCTCAAAAAAAAAAAAAAAAAAAAAGCCACTATGGTTATGGTCAAAGATTCATAATCTTAACACAGGAGTAACTTCCATAAATGCATTTAGGTATATGTTTTTCTATTGATAATTTTTACAAAAATGTCTTACTGAATTACTATTTTTAAACCTTTAAGTTATACAATAAATATCTCATAGAAATAAAATGTTTCCAAAAAGAATGAATAGAATATAGCATTCAATAACATTATTACTTTTCCATTGTATTGCTATTGAAGGTTATTTTAGTTGAGTACATAAATTGTATCTAAAGTGTATAAAATAAATACTATATGCTCGTTACTTCTCTTGGTAATTATGTATTCAATAGTCACTTCTAATATGCAAAGTAAGGACGACCAAAAAATCCACTTTTTCATAAAACAATAAGAAAATGACAGGAATTATCAAATTCAACATTTTTTAGACTCTGAATATTATCCTAAGTTTTGCAACAATTCAAGGAGCATTTATTGAAAATAGTGGCATTTTAACTTGTTCTATTTCAATTTCCCTCTTCCCGGTCCATAGTATATATGAAAGCCAATAGCCTAGCAGAATACAGAGGAAACAGATGGTTTGGAGCTCCTCAAAAGCCCATCCTCAGAGAATCGTCTTTTTTTTTTTTTTAACTTTTCTTGAAATGCTGGTTATTTGACTTGACTCTGAATGTGCTCAAAAGGAATAGACCTATAACAAGTAAAGAGATTGGATTAGTAACCAAAAACTACCCACAAATGAAGTCCAGGCACCACCAGTCTCCACTGCTGAATTCTATCGAACATGTAAAAAAGAATTAAAACTAGTGCTTCACAAAATCTCCCAACAAATAGAAGTGGAGGCGGGGAGAGGCCAAGATAGCCAAGTAGAAACAGCTCCAGTCTGCAGCTCCCACGGAGATGGACATAAATGGTAATTGAATCCTGCATTTCCAACTGAGGTACCCAGATTCTCTTGGTGGGATCAACTAGGCAGTTTGTGCAACCAACAGAGAGCAAGGAAAAGAAGGGTGAGGCAATGGTTCACCCAGGAGGAGTTGCACAGGGCAAAGGGACACCCCCTCCCCGAGTCAAGGGAGGTGGTGAGGGATTGTGCTACCTGTCTGGGGAACTACACTTTTCCCATGGATTTTTACAACCCACAGATCAAGAAATTATCTCATGAGCCTGTACCACCAGGGCCTTGGGTCTCAAGCACAAAGCTCTGCAAACCCACGTCAGCCACTCAGGCAGGCACTGACTGAGCTGCAGGAGTATTTGCATACTCCGGCAGCTCCTGGAACTCCAGTGAGGCAAGAGATTTGTTCACTACTGTGGGAAGGGGACTGAAGCCAGGGGTCCAAATGCCTTCCTTGTTCAACGGGCCCCACTCCCGTGGAATCCTGCAAGCTATGACCCACTGGCTTGTAAAACTGGCCAGCACAGAAGCCTGGAGTCTGCCTAAGATGACCAAGTTCCTGGGGGGAGGGGCCACCAGCATTACTGAGATTCTAGTCGGCAGTTGGGAGACTCCTCTGCCCCGACCCCAGTGCAGTGTACCTGCTCTGCTAAGGGACAGCCAGACTGCTTCCTTAAGCACGTCCCTTATTCCATGCCTCCTGACCACATGAGACCTCCCAACAGGGGTTGCCAGACACCTCATACAGGAGAGTAACTTCTGGCATTTTGTCCATGCTCCCGTGGGGCAAAACTTCCAGAGGAAGGCACAGAAAGCAATATTTGCTGTTCTGAAGGCTCCACAGTTGATACCCAGGCAAACAGGGTCTGAAGTGAACCTCCAGAAACTATAGCAGACTTACAGAAGAGGGTCCTGACTGTTAAAAGAAAAACAAACAAAAAGAAACAACATCAAAAAAAGACCCCACAAGAACATCATCCGAAGGTCAACAGCCTCAAAAGTTAAAGGTAGATAAATCCAAGAATATGAGGTAAAACCAACGCAAAAATGCTGAAAGTTCCAAAAACCAGAATGTCTCTTCTCCAAATGATTGCAACACCTCTCCAGCAAGGGCACAGAACTGAGCTGAATCTGAGATGGATAAACTAACAGAAGTAGGCTTCAGAAAGTGGGTAATAATGAACTTCACTGAGCTAAAGGATTATGTTCCAACCCAATAAAAAGAAGCTAAGAATCATGATAAAAGATTACAAGATCTGTTAACTAGAATAACTAGTTTAGAGAGAAACATAAATGACCTGATGGAGCTGAAAAACACAGCACAAGAACTTCATGATGCAAACACAAGTATCAATAGCCAAATTGACCAAGTAGAAGAAAGAATATCAGAGCTTAAATAATATCTTGTTGAAATAAGGCAAGCAGACAAGACTAGAGAAGAAAGAATGGAAAGGAACAAATGAAACTTCTGAGAACTACGGGACTGGAAAAAGACCAAACCTATGACTGATTGGAGTACCTGAAAGAGATGGGAAGAATGGAACCAATTTGGAAAACACACTTCAGGATATCATCCAGGAGAACTTCCCAACCTAGCAAGACAGGCTAACATTGAAATTCAGGAAATCCAGAGAACCCCAATAAGATACTCCATGAGAAAATCAACCCCAAGACTCATAATTGTCAGATTCTCCAACATTGAAATAAAGGAAAAAATGTTAAGGGCAGTCAGAGAGAAAGGCCAGGTTGCCTACAGAGGGAAGCCCATCAGACTAACAGCAGACCTCTCAGTGGAAACCCTATAAGCCAAAAGAGATTGGGGGTCAATATAAAATGTTCTTAAAGAAGTTCAACCCAGAATTTCATATCTGACCAAACTAAGCTTTATAAGCGAAGGAGAAATAAAATCCTTTTCAGATAAGCAAATGCTGATGGATTTCATCACCAGAAGGCCTGCCTTGCAAAAGCTCCTGATGGAAGCGCTAAATATGAAAAGGAAAAACCATTAACAGCTACTGCAAAAACACACTGAAGTACATAGACCAATGAATCTATGAAGCAAGTTAACAAGTCTGCAAAATTAATCAGCCAGCATCATGATGACAGGACCAAATTCATACATAGCAATATTAATCTTAAATGTAAATGTGCTAAATGCTCCAATTAAAAGACACAGAATGGCAAGCTGGATAAAAAGGCAAGACCCATTGGTGTGCTGTATTCAAGAGACACATCTCACATGCAAAGACACAAATAGGATCATAATAAAGAGATGGAGGAAAATTTACCAAGCAAATGAAAAGCAGAAAAAAGTAGGAGTTGCAATCTTAGTTTCTGACAAAATAGACTTTAAACCAATAAAGTTCAAAAAAAGACAAAGAAGGGCATTACATGGTAAAGGTTTCAATTCAACAAGAAAAACTATGTATCCTAAATATATATGAACCCAACACAAGAGCAGTCAGATTCATAAAACAAGTTCCTAAAGACCTACAAAGAGACTTAGACCCCCACACAATAATAGTAGGAAAGTTTAATACCCCAGTGTCAATATTAGACAGATCAAGACATAAAATTAACGAAGATATTCAGGACTTGAACTCAGCTCTGGATCAAGTAGACTTGATAGATATCTACAGAACTCTATACCCCAAAACAATAGAATATACATTCTTCGCAGTGCCACATGGCACTTACTCTAAAACTGATCACATAATTGGAAGTAACACACTCCTCAACAAATGCAAAAGAACTGAAATCATAACAGTCTCTTAGACCACAGCATAATCAAATTAGAACTCAATATTAAGAAACCCACCCAAACTCACACAACTACATGGAAATTGAACAACCTGCTCCTGAATGACTTCTGGGTAAATAATGAAATTAAGACAGAAATCAAGTTCTTTGGAACTAATGAGAACAAAGAGACAATGTATCAGAATCCCTGGAATGCAGCTAAAGCAGTGTTAAAAAGGAAATTTATAGCACTAAATGCTCACGTGAAAAAGCTAGAAACACCCTAACATCAAAACTAAAAAGAGCTAGAGAAACAAGAGCAAACAAACCCCAGAGCTACCAGAACACAAGAAATAGCCAAGCTCAGAGCAGAACTGAAGGAGATAGAGACATGAAAAACCCTTCAAAAAAAATCAATGAATCTAGGAGCTGCTTTTTTGAAAAAAAATAATAAATCAATAAAATAGACCACTAGCTAGACTATTAAAGAAGAAAAGACAGAAGATTCGCATAAACACAATCAGAAATGGTAAGGGGGATACTACCACTGACCCCACAGAAATACAAACAACCATCAGAGAATACCATAAACACCTCTATGCAAATAAACTAGAAAATCTAGAAAAAAAAATGGATAAACTCCAGGACACATATACTCTCCCAAGACTGAACCAGGAAGTTCAATCCCTGAATAGACCAATAACAAGTTCTGAAATTGAGGCAGTAATAGATAGCCTACCAACCAAAAAAGAAAAAAAACAAAAGGCCCAGGACCAATTGTATTTATAGCTGAATTCTACCAGAGATGCAAAGAGGAACTGGTATCATTTATTCTGAAACTATTCCAAACCATTGAAAATAAGGAACTCCCTAACTCAGGTTACAAGGCCAGCATCATTCTGATACCAAAACCTGACAGAGATACAACAAAAAAAGAAAACTTCAGGCCAATATCCCTAATGAACATCAATGCAAAAATCCTCAATAAAATACTGGCAAACCAAATCCAGCAGCACATCAAAAAGCTTATCCATCACGATCAAGTTATCTTCATCCCTGGGATGCAATGCTGGTTCAACATATGCAAACCAATAAACATAATCCATCACATAAACAGAACCAAAGACAAAAACCACATGACTATCTCAGTAGATATAGAGAAGGCCTTCGACAAAATTCAACACCCCTTCATTTTTAAAACTCTCAATAAACTAGATATTGAAGGAACATACCTAAAAACAATAAGAGCCATTTATGACAAACCACAACCAATATCATAACAAATGGGCAAAAGCTGTAAACATTCCCCTTGAAAACTGGCACAAGGCAAGGATGCCCTCTCTCACCACTCTTATTCAACATAGCTGGAAGTTCTGGCCAGAGAAATCAGGCAAAAGAAAGAAATAAATGGTGTTCACATAGGAAGAGAGAAAGCCAAATTGTCTTTGTTTGCAGATGATGTGATCTAGAAAACCCCATGGACTCAGCCCAAAAGCTTCTTACGCTGATAAAGAACTTCAGGAAAGTCTCAGGATACAAAATCAATGTGCAAAAATCACAAGCATTCCTACATACCAACAACAGACAAGCAGAGAGCCAATCATGAATGAACTCCCATTCACAATTACCACAAAGAGAATAAAATAACTAGGAATACAGCCAACAAGGGAAATAAAGGACTTTAAGGAGAACTACAAACCACTACTCAAGGAAATCAGAGAGGACATAGACAGATGGAAAAACATTCTATGCTCTTGGATAGGAAAAACAAATATTGTGAAAATGGCCATACTGCCCAAAGCAATTTCTAGATTCAGTGCCATTCCCATTAAAGTACCACTGACATTCTTGACAGAATTAAAAATATATATATTTTAAAAATGATATGGAACCAAAAAAGAGCTTGTACAGCCAGGACAATCCAAGCTAAAAGAACAAAGCTGGAGTCCTCATGCTACCCAACTTCAAATTATACTACAAGGCTACAGTAATCAAAATAGCATGGTACCAGTGCAAAAATGGGCACATAGACCAATGAAACAAAATGGAGAACTCAGAAATAAAACCACATATCTACAACCATCAAATCATTGACAACCCTGACAAAAACAGGCAATGGGGTAAGGATTCACTATTTAATAAATGGTGCTGGGAGAACTGGCTAGTCATATGCAGAAAATTAAAACTGGATCCCTTCCTTACACTTTATACAAAAACTAACTCAAGATGGATTAAAGACTTAAATGTAAAACCCAAAACTATAGAAAACCTAGAAGAAAATCTAGGCAATACCATTCAGGACATAGGCAAGCGCAAAGATTTTATGATGAAATTGCCAAAACCAATTGTAACAAAAGCAAAAAATTGACAAATGGAATCTAATTAAACTAAAGAGCTTCTGCACTGCAAAAGACACTATCATCAGAGCAAACAAACAACCTACAGAATGGGAGAAAATGTTTGCAATCTATCCATCTGACAAAGGTCTAATACCCAGACTCTACAAGGAACTTAAGCAAGTTGACAACAAAAGAAACAACCCCATTAAAAAGTGGGCAAAGGTGTGTGGGGCCTCATGCCTGTAATCCCAGCACTTTGGGAGGCTGAGGCACATGGATCACTTGAGGGCAGGGGTTCAAGACCACCATGTTCAAGACCAACATGGTGAAACCTGTTCACTACTACAAATACAAAAAAAAAAAATTAGCCAGGTATAGTGGCACATGCCTATACTCCCAGTTACTCAGGAGGCTGAGGCAGCAGAATTGCTTGAACCTGGAAGGCAGAGGTTGCAGTGACCCAAGATCATGCCACTGCACTCCAGCCTGGATAACAGAGCAAAACTCTGTCTCAAAAAAAAAAAAAAAAAAAAAAAAGTGGACAAAGGACATGAACTGACACTTCTCAAAATAAGACATACATATGGCCAACAAACTTGAAAAAAAAGCTCAAAATCACTGATCATTAGAGAAATGCCAATTAAAACCACAATGAGATACTATCTCATACCAGTCAGAATGGCAATTATTAAAAAGTCAAGAAACAGCAGATGCTGGCAACGTTGCAGAGAAACAGGAACTCTTTTACACTGTTGTTGGGAATGTAAATTAGTTCCACCATTATGGAAGGCAGTATGGTGATTCCTCAAAGATTTAGAACTGGAAATACCATTTGACCAAACAATCCCATTACTGGGTATATACCCAAAAGAATATAAATCATTTGATTACAAGGATACATGCGTGTGTATATTCATTGTAGCACTATTCACAATAGCAAAGACATGGAATCAACCCAAATGCCCATCAATGATAGACTGGATAAAGAAAATGTGGTACATATATACCATGGAATACTATGCAGCCATGAAAAGGAATTAGATCATGTCCTTTGCAGGGGCTTAGATGAAGCTGGAAACCATTATTCTCAGCAAGCTAACACAGGAACAGAAAAGAAAACACTGCATGTTCTCACTTATAAGTGGGAGCTGAACAATGAAAACACATGAACACAGGGAGGGGAACAATACACACAGGGGCTTGTCAGGGGAGGGTGGGGGAGTAGAGCATTAGGAAAAACAGCTAATGCATGCTGGGCTGGATACCGAGGTGATAGATTGATAGTTGCAGTAAACCACCATGGCACACATTTACCTATGTAACAAACCTGCACATCCAGCACATGTACCCTGGAACTTAAAATAAAATTTTAAAAAATTTAAATATATTTTTAAAAAAGAAATAGGAGAGAGCACATTATTCAACTCATTCTATGATGTATTACCCTGATAACAAAACGAAAGCCATCACAAAAAGAAACTATAGATCAATTGTACCTTATGAATGTACATATAAAAACTTCCAACCCAAATGCCCATCGATGATAGATTGGATAAAGAAACTGTGGTACATATGCACCACGGAATACTATGCAGCCATAAAAAGGAAAAAGATAGTGTCCTTTGCTGGGACATGGATGGAATTGGAAGCCATTATCCTCCACAAACTAATGCAGAAAGAGAAAACCAAATACCGCATGTTTTCACTTGTAAGTGGGAGCTGAATGATGAGAACACAAGGGCACATGGGGGACAACAACACACACTGGGGCCTGTCATGAGTATGGGGAGGGAGAACATCAGGAAGAATAGCTAATGCATGCTGGACTTCATACCTAGGATCTGTGCTGCAAATCATGGCACACATTTACCTATGGAACAAACCAGTACATCCTGCACATTTGCCCCTGAACTTAAAGTTGAAGGAAAAAAAAAGGAAGAAACCATTGTCCAACCACTTCCCCTCAACAAAAAAATTAAAACCTCAGCAAAATACTAGCATACCATATCCAGCAACTATAAAAAGGATTAAGCACTATGACTAAACGGGATTTATCCCAGGAAAAGGATATGTTGGCTCCACATACAAAAATGTAACACATCATATTAATAGAAGGAAGGGCAAAACCCATATGATCATCTCAATAGCGTCAAGGGAAAAAAAAACTGTAAAATTCAATATGATTTGTGATTAAAAAAAAAAAACCACTCTCCACAACTAAAGGCAAAAGGGCACGTTCTCAACCTGATAAAGAGCACCTGTGAAAATCCCACAGCCAGCATCATACTTAACGATGAAAGACCGAAAGCTTGTCCCTTATAATCAAACATAATACAAAGATGTTCACTCTCACTACTTGCATCCAATATTGTACTGCAGGTTCTAGCCAGGGAAATTAGGTAAGAAGACAAAACAAAAATTATCCAGAATGGAAAGGAAGATGTAAAACTATCTCTATTTAAAAATGACGTGAGGCCTAGCACAGCGGCTCATGCCTGTAACCCCATCACTTTGGGAGGCCAAGGCAGGCAGATCACTTGAGGTCAGGAGTTCGAGACCAGCCTGGCCAACATGGTGAAATCTGGTCTCTGCTAAAAATAAAAAGATACAGCAGGACATGGTGGTGCACATCTGTAGTCCCAGCTACTTGGGAGCCTTGAGGCAGCAGAATTGCTTGAACCCAGGAGGTGGAGGTTGCAGTGAGCTGAGTTCGCACCATTGCACTACAGCCTGGGCAACAGAGTAAGACTCCATCTTTAAATAAATAAATAAGACATGATCTTGTATATAGAAAATCATAAGATATCCACCCAAAAAAAACTATTACAACTAATAAGCGTGCTCACTAATGTTATAAGAGACAAGATCAATAGATAGAAATTAATTCTGTTTCTCTACAGTAGCAATGAACAACTTGAAAATAAAATTAATAAAACAATCTCAAGTTCAGCTGGATCCTGGCAGCAGCTGCAGTGGTTCTCTTCTGTGTCTCTTTGCCCTCTCCTTTTCACTTCCGGAACATTTGTGCAGGTACCTTTGTTTAAATATCTGTTTTTAATTCTTTCGCATATATACCCAGGAATTAAATTGCTGTTTGTTATTTAAGCCACTGCAAGATTCTTCCCTTCCTCTCAGTAGTGATCCAGGAATATTAGGAGTGTTTTATATTTGAAAAAGAATCCAAATCCTTATATATGAATCCAGAATCCTTAACTTTGGTTTTCCTTAACCTCTCTATAAAACCATTATCTGAGAAATATTTTGTTGTTAATCACATCAATGTTTCCATTTTGTGGATAACAATTAGTACTCAATTTAAAATTATCTTCTTTTAAAAGTAGCTAAGTTTGCAGTGTCCAGCAAGCGACTGGCAGTCATGGCTGTGTGATCTTTGGTAGGTTACTTAATCTTTTTGAACTTCATTTTCCTCTTCTGTGCAATGGGGATAAGAGGACCTACCTCACAGGATGATTGTGCAGTCCCCTGCCTTTCTTAAGACAGAAAAAGTTTTTTATTTTGTTGTTGTTGTTGTTTTGAGATGGAGTCTCATCGCCCAGGCTGGGGTGCAGTAGGGCGATCTCGGCTCACTGCAACCTCCACCTTCCGGGTTCCAGCAATTCTCCTGCCTCAGCCTCCCAAGTAGCTGGCTCTACAGGTGCCTGCCACCCTTCCTGGCTAATTTTTGTATTTTTAGTAGAGACGAGGTTTCACCATGTTGACCAGGCTGGTCTCCTGACCTCAGGTGATCCACCCACCTTGGCCTCCCAAAGTGCTGGAATTATAGGGGTGAACCACTGCACCCAGCTGAGACAGAAAAAGTTTTATACTAAAGCTAACCCATCATTTAACCACTCTTCTAAGCACCATATATTTTGTTTCACAAATGTTCTATTCATTCAGAAAAATAATTTGAAAAATGGGTAAATTCTACACAATTACAGTTCTCAAATGACTTGTACATTATAGTTCCGGTTCACATTTTACATTTAATCTTCTAAGGTTTTTAGGTTTCTTTGGAGGTTGGAGGCAGCAATATCACGAAGGCAGCTAACTTTTCAACATTCCTGGATCAGGTTGATACTTTGGTGAAAAGAATTCCTGCATTTCTCGAAGAACTAAAGCTGGAGCAAAAAATAAGTTCCAATGAACAGGTGTCCAAATTGGCTGTTCAAAAAATCTAATCATTTAAAACAACACTGGTGTTTCAGTGTTTTGCTTTGATCCTGTGAGCATTAAAACTGGTATTTTGGGTGGACGCTAAAGGAAGAAACCAAACAACAGAATGAAGAGTTATTCCCACAAAAGAGTTGGAGGAGTTGGGACAAATAAATTATTAACTTTGGTTGTTCGACCTTTTATTGAAGACATCTAACCAAAGACTCATCATCTTTAGAAAAATAAAAGGCTATGCAACTCCAAAACATTAAACATAGAGTTACTATACAAGCCGGAAATTTCAGTCCTAGGTATTTACGCAACACAATCGAAAACATACGTTCACACATAAACATGTACACAAATGTACAGCAGTAACAGACAAAAAGTAAAAACAATTATTCAACCATAAAAAGAAATGCAGTATTGAGATATGCTATGATATAGATTTTGAAAACATTCTAAGCAAACGTCATGAAAGGCCACATATTGCATGACTGAATTTGTATGACATATCCAGAGTATTCAAATCTATAGAAACAGAAATTATATTCATGGTTGCCTATAACTAGGGGAGAGGAAGCAATGGAGTGACTAATAGGTATGGGAGCATTTTTTGAGAGGTGATTAAAATATCTTGGAATTCAATAGCAGTGATGGTTGCACAACTTTTTCAATGTACTAAAAACCACTGTATTGTGCGCCTAAATGTTTAATTCTTTCCTAATCCATGCCTGCTAAAAACTGAGTGCTGCAGTCCTTCATTTGGTTTTTAATATGGTTGAAATTCTAGATCCTGCCCTTTAAATGGAAAATCTTTATAATTAATTAAAAACCTAAGGAAAAAATGAAGCCGCCAAGGTAGAGAGAGATCCTTTGCATCAAAACTCATTGAAAGAATCTGATTTGACAAGGTATTAAATCAAATTACTCATGTGAATATTAACATTGTTTTTTGTATACTATAGAAACTTGGGAACGTTTTAAACGTTAACCAAATTGTTCCATATACAATCTGCCCTTGAAAGGGTAATTTCAAAGGGGTCTTATAAGACCCTGAAAACTTTAGAAATGGTTTTCATGCCATGGGGGGAAAAAGGCCTTCAAAATAAACCTACAGCTCTTGACTGGTTATTTTACTTCATAGTTTGTGGCTCCTGTAATAACATTGTGGCTGATGTCTCTGCCTCTCCTAGTGTCTCATATTTAGTTGTACAAACTTTGTAAAGTCAGGTTATTAATCCTTTGGCCTTTGTAATTATTTCCATATATCCATAATAAGTCATACTTTGAAATATGGGAAAAACTACAAAGGCCAAAGAAATTAGAAATCTGTAAACTTCCATGTAAAGTTAAATTAATAAGTTTTGTAGATGTGAAACGGCATATTGGAAGAAATCAGAATTGTTTGTATAGGACACACATACCTCTAAATGGAGAGTGTGGTTATTCACCACTTAATTTTCCTGTAAATATACTACTTTTTTTTTTAGATGTAGTCTCAGTCTGTCACGCAGGCTGGAGTGTAGTGGCACAACCTCAGCTCACTGCAACCTCTGCCTCCCAGGTTCAAGCAATTCTTCTCCCTGCCTCAGCCTCCTGAGTTGCTGGGATTATAGGTACCTGCCACCACACTTGACTAATTTTTGTATTTTTAGTAGAGACAGGGTTTCACTATGTTGGCCAGGCTGGTCTCGAACTCCTGACCTCAAGTGATCCACCGGCTTCAGCATCCCAAAATATACTACTTTTTTCACATTGTAAAACCACTGCATGCTGAATGCAGCGTCCACTTTTAATCCTCCACGAAAGGTTAATGTTGAATAGTCTGTACATTGCTGTCAGAAAATCCTGGCTCTCTTCCTCCCTAATTCGATTGCCTTAATCACCTAGATTCAGCTTCATTCCAATGATAAAACCACAGAGAAAAACAAAAGATACAGGAGATTTTATCGCCAACTTCTATTGAGCATTCAAGGATCAAAAAATTCCAGTCTTAACTGTTTCAAAACTGGACAAGGAGCAATATGAGAAAGAACGAGTTATAGACCAATCTCATTCATAGGCATAGATGTAAAAATTAGAAACAACATACTAGCAAATCCACCTTAACCTCAAACCTCCTCAGACTTTTTTTCCTCTGATTTCCCCTAGTGAATTCTACCTCTGTTATTATCCACTTTATTTCATTGCCTTCTTCTTCAAAGGGAGAATATAAATCCCAATTTACCAATATGCAAGTTTCAGTTATATATCTGTTGGACAGATGTATGATCTATGGTAAATTGTTACCCACTTTAGCCTCAGTTACTTACTATGAAAACTAGGAACAATGGCTGCTTTACAGTGCTTCTAGACTTTAGAGGATGGAAGGACTAAAAATGATTTACAAGTGCTTGGAATCCCAGCACTTTGGGAGGCCGAGGAGGGTGGATCACCTGAGGTCAGGAGTTCAAGACCAGCCTGGCTAACATGGTAAAATCCTGTCTCTACTAAAAATACAAAAAAAAAAAAAAAAAAAAAAAAACTTAGCCAGGCACAGTGGCTGTTGCCTGTAATCCCAGCTACTAGGAAGGGTGAGGCAGGAGAATTGCTTGAACCTGGGAGGTGGAGGTTGCAGTGAGCTGAGATTGTGCCACTGCATTCCAGCCTGGATGACAGAGCAAGACCTTGTCTCAAAAAAAAAAGAAAAAAGAAAAAAAGAGAATGTGGAAAGTTATAACAATATATATGTATGTGGAAGTATTCTCCTCCACAATGGCCATGAGCCATTATATGTCATGGCCAAATCAAGGTTCCCACTGGTTTTCCTATCCTCAAAATACCAAATTCAAGTGCCATAAAAATATCTCTCACTGACAGTACACACAGTGCTACTGCAAGGTACAATCTACAGTGCAGTTTATTATTTGAAATGCTCACAGCTCTTACCTCTTTCTGAATCCCACACTCAGTGACAGGGTAATTAAACTCATATCCCTTCGCAGTTACATTGGTTATAGGACAGCCAGTTCCTAGAGACACTTCATCAGAATGCAAAATATGATCTTGACCAAGTAAAGTTGGTTCAGCCACAACCCAGAACATAGAGGAAGTACATCCTACTGACACTGTTGAAAAATATTTTTAAAAAATATTTAGATAGCAACTTTATGCTAGAGGACACCAGAAGAAAGTTTGAACATAGCATTTTTTTAAAGATAGTACTGTAAAACAGCCTTGAGAGATACAATATAATCATTCAGATGAAATGGTAAAATTATAAATGGAGGATAAGTCCTATTCAAGCCTATCTAGAGACAATCTCTGTCTTCCCCACACTTCCAGTACTGTTTCCTTAAAAGTTCAACAGTAAGCTAAATGTGGGATGCTGTCTCTGCTTCTTTTGCTGTGTGGGACTACCTCTGGATTGGAGGAGCCTCAAGCTGGTGTGCTGGCCTTGAGTTTACATAATTAGGCTGGTGTAAATGACTGATAGGGCACTAAAGCTGCAGCTTCTATGGCCTCCTATTCTCATCCCTGGCAGACATCTACAACCCATGTGGGTGAAGAGACAAAGGAAACTGTACCCTTGAGCATGTGCTAGACCTGCTAGTAAAATAAGGAGCTGCACCTGCTATGTCTCCAGCCTGCATCCTTCTAGGACGCAAAAGGAAGATCGTCTCAGATTAAAACCTATTCACGTCTAGTGAGTCTGTCAACTCAAGACATTCACCGCTGTGGTGCTGCAGCAGCATTTCCTCACTTGTGTCCATTAACTCTACTACCAGAAGCAGATCCAAAAAACGTTTTCAGACAAAAACGTGTTTTTGTCCAAACAAATGATTCATCACTGTATTTACGTGATTTTAAAAAATACTAGAAATAACAAAATTACATTCATTTTATATGTGGCATGTCTATCCAGTAACTTTTTAAATAAAGAAAAGGCATAGTTTAGATGAGAAGATTACCGTAAAATCGGCTGCAGGTAGGTAGGACGCATGGAAAAAGTAAGTGGAATACAAATAAAACAATTAATATTAATGATAACAACTTTATGACTTAGGAAGAATAAGAAGTGAGAGGAGAAAGAATGAAGAGCTTTAGTTTCACAATGTAATTTACGATCACTAACTCATGATCGGTCACTTAGGAGGCAACAGGGCAGAACAGGAGGCAGGCAGCAGGATTATGAGTGGGAGATCAGGGTGGGAGGTGGAACCTTAAATACAGAATTAAATAAGTTGAAACCTTAAATACAGAAATATTTTTCCACAGGTAGGGTGAATAGGGTGACCGAACACTACAGAAAACACCTAAATCCAGAGGAAGAATAAAAACTAGCTCTTTCCCAAGCATTAGGATAAACGAGATAAATCACTTGCTTTATGGGGTGGTAGAGAACAAACAAGAGGAAGCCATACCACTACAGAAGTCAGAAAACTATACTGGAAAGTCACTTCTACTCAAAACAGCAAACAGTAAAAGGCCCACAACCGTTAAGAAACTATGCCTTAAAACAACAAAATATAACGGTCACTTGTACCTGACTTTTGCTCAGAAAGAGTCAAAATCACGCACAAAAGCAAAGGCGATTGCAACGCCACAAAATCCTTCATGACGTCAGCAGCCAATTAATGACCCCTGAAAAATTCAGGCAATTGGAAGCGGCTACCCTGCTTTGGATACTTTTATACCCACTGCCACACCCAGCTGACTACGTTTACAAATCACTTTTTGCCAGTGGCTCATATCTTCCAGAATTGTATTTTTCCAGAATTGTATTTTTCCAGAATTGATTGTTTTTGCCAATCTAAATTGTTTAATATTTGGAAAATACAGAAAGTATACAGAATAAAATAAAAACTATTTATAAAAGTGACTATTTTTATATTCACAGAAAGAATTTTTTCTACCTGCTGAAACTTGACATTCTCTTGATCACTCCAGAATCAAAATCAGGACTGCAAATAAAGTGTCACTGACAAATCTTTGAGAACTGTGGCTTCTTCAGGCTCTCCAAAGTTCCTAGAACAGAATGTTCACAGAGTGTCAACGCATGTTGATCGAATTGTTGGGGAATAGTATTAAGGGAGTTGTTTAAACCAGTGATTTTCAAACCTTAGCAGCACGAGAAACACCTGCAGGACTTGTTAATACACTGATAGCTGGGCCATGTTCTGGAGATTCTTATTCAGGCCTGGGAGTGGGAGGGCCAAGAATTTACATTTCTGAAAGTTTCCAGGTGCTGCTGATGCTGCTGGCCCCAGGATCATACTTTGAGAACCACTGCTTCAGACATAGTCACTTTAGAGAGTATTTATTTCAATAGCTCCCAAATTTTAGATTAATTTTCAAAATTATCTGGAACACTTTAAAAATATGTGTATCCTAACACCAATCTAGTCCAGTGAGATCTGTTGTAGCTGGAAATGTAAGAACACATATAAGTCACTGCAGGGTCTTGTCAAACAATCAAATTGTCACAGTCTAACTCAGTGGGGCAAGACCCAGGAATCTGCATTTTTAACGACTGCCCGCAAGTGATTCCTGGAGGCTCATACTTTGAGAAACTCTGAGCAGAAGTCCTCAGGACTGCTGATGAGGCAAGGAGGGAGGCAGATCTCCAATTCACCCTCAATTATTTTCATTTTATTCTATCTGTTTTATATTAGATCTTTTTGGTGTTTTTTTGAAAACACCTGCCTTATAAATTCTCAGCATCCTTTGACCTGAAATATAACATCATGATTTTAAATAAGAAATCAGATATGCCTGGGGCTACTCAATAAATAGCATCTTTGATGGATCAATAAGGAGTAAAACCATAAATCCAAATCCTATTTCTCATCATACAGTTTCCTGAGACTTCCAACATCTATAATATAAACCCTGCAAAACATGTATGTTATCTGTGCTACTAGTCATTATCTTTTGAGAATCTGGAATGACCTAAAAGAAAACAGAGACCAGTCTAACTGGCATGACATTGGGCCAAGTTCCAGAATCAGCAGTCTAAACAAAGTCTTCCCATAAGAGATATAAAAATAAAATAAAAATTACTTCACCCAGTGAAACATTTCACACCTCCCTCCCAATTTTAGCTTCTTCTACACACCTACATATTATAACAGAAAAAACGAGATGGAATAAATTAGTTCACTACCATACTACTTTGAATCACCCTCAGATCTGGGAAGGAAGAGCCTCTGCTCAGGGACCCATGTGTTAGAGGGTTTCACTCTGCACTTCTTTGTCATGTTCTTCTCTGGGCACAAGAAATGTGTTGAAACAAGGGAACATGCCATCCAAATCCCAAGCCTTCATAATTTCCTGCCTAAATGGCCTTGAACTTACATGCAAGGACTGCTTGAGCCCCTTCCCTGAGTCAGTTCTCTCAGGCATATATAGCCCTGAGCCTAATGCTGGCCAAGGGGCAGTTGTCTGCTGGAAATATGGATGGAGCTTGGACACAACACCTGGAGTGTCTACACATGTACACTAGAGGACCTCTACAATGCAGGTCAGAGTGGGGTTAGAAAGAGGAGGGATTTGGCCATGGACCATGGGCAGGGGAGGGTAGCAGAGTGGAGATAGATGGCAGCTCTCACCACATTGCAGTGTTCCAGTGTGAAATTCCCAGGACTCTGAGAATTCTAGATTAAAATCTATCTTTCTATCTCATTATGAAAGTTAGTCTGACACAAGAACAGAAAACCAAACACCGCATGTTCTCATAAGTGAGTCTTGAACAATGAGAACACATGGACATGGAGGTGAACGTCACACATTGGGGTCTATTGTGGGGGTGGGTGGCTAGAGGAGCGATAGCACGGGGTGGGGAGGTTGGTGAGGGATAACATTAGGAGAAATACCTAATGTGGGTGAAGGCGGGGATGGAAGCAGCAAACCATCATGGCATGTGTATACCTATGAAACAATCCTGCAAGATCTGCACATGTACCCCAGAACTTAAAGTATTAAAAAAACAAAAAAAAAAGTGGCACATAAAAAAAAAAAAAGTATGATCTGGAAGAGAAAAAAAAAAGTTAAGTTGACTTTCATCCAAATTAAGAAGTTCTGTCATGCAAAAGACGCTGTTAAGAAAATGAAAAGATAAGCTGAAGACTAGAAGAAAATATGTGCCAGTCATGTGCTTGACAAAGGTTTTACATCCAATATATACAAAGAACTCTCAAAACTCAGCCTATGTAAAACAACAAACAGCCTAGTTTTTAAGAACAGGCAAAATACTTGGACACTCAATTCCCTAACGAGGATGTGTGAAAGAAAAATATGCACATGAAAAGATGCTCAACATCATTTGTCATTCCGGAAACGCAAATGAAGACCATGATGAGATACTATGCATCCTTGCGAATGGCTACAGTAAAGATTCCTGACAATATCAAATGCTGGCCAAGGTGCAGAGCAGCTGGGCTGCTCCTACACTGTGGGAATGCACAGGTTTTTACATGTAGCATAGAACCCAGTCATCCTGTCTTAGGTATTTGCAGTAGAGACACAAAAATTTCTGTCCACACAAAAAGCTGCACTTGAATGTTTCCACCAGCTCTATTCAAAAAGCCAACAACTGGAAACAACGCAAATATCTTTTATGAATGAATAAACTAACTGTGGTATACCCATTTAACCAAACACTGCTCAGTAATAAAAACAAACTACTGATTCACCCAACAACTTGATGACTCTCAGACGTAGTGAGTGAAAGATGCCAGCCTCAAGAGGTTACTTACAATATGATTCCATTTATATGACATTCTTGAAAAGATAAAACTATAGTGATGGGGATAAGGGCTTAGGGTTGGGGGGGGGGGGTGGGGGGTGGTGGCCAGAAAGGAAATGAGGGAAAAGAATGAGGAAGATTTTTAGGGTGATGGAACTGGTCTATATCTTGACGGTCATGGTGGTTACTCAAACCTACACATGTTTAAATTCACAGGCCTCAATATGAACAATGAAAGACAATTTCACTGTGTGTTAATTTAAAATTTTTTTGTGAAAGTCAAGGCAAGCAGAACTCTGGTCAATCTATTAAACTTGGCCCTATCCCAGAATACACAGAGTGATGCCTTTCTGAGCCCCAGTGTGGATGCACAGACAGTTTTGGCTTGAATTACTAGTCTGTGTTCCATCTTCTCCCTATTTATAATATCACTTGCTTAGCATTTCACAGCAGTGCTGCATGCCCACAGACATCCTTTATCCTACCTAGGTGATTAATCTGTGCAAGTGCACAAACGGCCCCATCATCTACTCTTCTCTGTGCCCCTTTGCCACGTGACTCTGCAGTACCCTCCCACTCTGACTCTGGTTTCTGCTTTGTGATCTGCCTTGGCAATGGGGCATCAGCCAATGTGACATGCTGAGAGCTTAGATGGCACCTGTGTGGGTGGGCTTTCCCTGTTTGTGTTCCCTGCTTTACAAAGCCAGGCTGGCCCACTGGTCCCGGGAGGAGGATCTAAGATCTGTGCATCTTTCCACTTCACAGCCCAGTTTTTCCATTCTTAGCAGTCAAGGCCATCCTGCATCCACAGCCAGCCGCTGATCACCAGACACAGAAGCGAACTCAGCCAACACCAGCTAAGCCCCCTAGCCCATCACCTGATGCATAAGCAATATGTTATTAACACATACCACCAGTATCATGCATGTTTGTTATACAGCAGTGACATGGCAGGAGATAACTGATAACCAAACCAAGTAACCATTCTCAGTTGTCACTCCCAGACATCATTTTAAAAGTGCAAGGGGAGGCCAGATGCGGTGACTCACACTTGTAATTCCAGCACTTTGAGAGGCTAAGGTGGGAGGATCGCCTGAGGTCAAGAGTTTGGGACTAGCCTGGCCAACATGGCGAAACTCCATCTCTACTAAAAATACAAAAATTGGCCAGGTGTGGTGGTGTGTGCCTGTAATCCCAGCTACTTGGGAGGCTGAGGCAGGAGAATCGCTTGAAGCCAGACAGGTAGGTTGCAGTGAGCCAAGATCATACCACTGCCTTCCAGCCTGGATGACAGAGTGAGACTCTGTCTCAAAAATAAATAAATAAAAATAAAAATTACAAAGGGAATGAAGAAAGCTGTGAATTTGCTTGACCCATTAAGAAGAAAGCTGTCCCGAAGATCAATTATACTTTGGCGGGACAGGATGATTTTGGTCTATAAATGGCAGTCAGTTTCTTGTATGCTATGGATACACCTCTCTGATATAGGAGACATTTTATTACTGTTTTTTAAAGCAAATCCCACACAGGATGGAGGTCATTGTGCCAAAAATACCTAATCTGCTTCCCTTATTCCAAAGTGAAGTTTCAGATGCTCCAATGTTTAAAAATAAAAGACATGAAGTAGGGCAAGCAATTGTAATAATATCTAAGCTGCCAACTCAAATCATTTTGGGACTGAAGTGAGAGTTTGAACAGAGAAGTAAAACATACAGTCAAAATACCTTCCCTTTGAGAAGCTCCTAGTAGGTAATATTTCTTTTAATCCTCCCAACAAGCCTGTGAGATCTCTGCCACTATCCCCAGTTTATAGATAGGGATGCTGAGGCAGAGGTCAAGTTCACAAGGCTGCTACGTAGCTGAGCTGGAATTTGAGCCCAGGTCTGTTTTGCTCAAACTCTTGCTCTTTCTGTCATGTACCAAGCTGCTGATGAGCTCCTGTAAGACATTACTTACGGAGCTTTGGCTTAGCCACTGTACTGAAACCTGACCACGCACCACGCTAACCAGTTTACTGCAGTGACAAGAAGATCCATTATTTTGGGTATTCCTGGCACTTGCAGTCTGGTCTCTCGGCTCAGTTGAGGGCCTGGCCAGCGGATGGCATCTTTATGCTAACAAGATTCCAGAGTCCCAGCCTCCAAGATCGACCTGACCAACAGCTGGGAGGGAAGCGAGTGGACCGTGGGTGGAGATAGCAGAAATCTACATTGTTTCCTAAATACGCTCAACGAATGTGCTTGCTGTGTGCTCCTCTGGCTCTCCATGACCTGAACACATCTTTTTTTTTTTTTTTTTTTTTTTTGAGACAAGGTCTCAATGTGCCACCCAGGTGGGAGTGCAGTGGTACAATCTCGGCTTGCTGCAACCTCCACCTCCCAGGCTCAAGCGATTCTCTTGCCTCAGCCTCTTGAGTAGCTGGGATTACAGGTGTGCACCGCTGCCATGCCTGGATAATTTTTGAAGTGTAAATAGAGATGGGGTTTCACCATGTTGGCAAGGCTGGTCTGAAACTCCTGACCTCAACTGATCTGCCTGCCTTGGCTTCCCAAAGTGTTGAGATTACAGGCACGAGCCACTGTGCCCAGCCCCCTGAACACCTCTTAATACCAGCTCTGCCCTGCATCTAAGGAACCCAGAAATTACCTGTATATACTCCTGCTAGCAACAAAGGTGGACCCTGCTGCAGCCACAGCTGAACTAGTAGAGGCATGATCCCTGAAGGTTCTAATCCCAGATCATTTATATAGTAAATGGCATAGCCTCAAGTCAAAACCAGGCCTGCACGGCTGCCGCCCTCCTCCTCACCGATGAGGTCATTCTGCCTGTACCTTTAAAGTGAAAGTCATAAACAAGCCTCGTCCCCAACTCAGACAGTATGGCTTGTTTGCTGCTGCATTAGTAATTTCTCAATCTGCATTCCCAGAACAAGCTAGTGAGAAAAACATCCTCAACTCTGTCACAGCAAGTTCTCATGTGTAAAAAAGAAAAAGAAAAACATGAAATCCTGTTCTTACTCAGCAAGCCGTGACCTGCTTTATCTTCTGAGTGACACTTGCTAAGCCAGCAGATTGAGCACTCATGGACAAGTGATGGGGCCAAAGCTGGGCTTTGTTAACCCTTCTCTCTGGTCCAGGTAAAACATCCTGGGTGTGTTAGATGAAAGAAGACAAAGGGCTTGGCTCATGGGCAAACAAGCAAGGAATGGTGTTGAACAGGTATCAAAGATCAGTTTTCTCAGCTGGGGCCAAAGCTCTCAGAAATTCCTTAACCCTCTCTAGCCCCACTTTCTAGCCCTTTCTGCGATTACCTCAAAGAAGGGGCAATGGGTAGCACCTTGGACAGCACCAGCAGACCTCCTGCAGCCACAGTGGCAGCAGGGCTTCCACAGTGGCTGCAGCCTCTGTACTCTGAGGGCCTCCAGAGGAGACACACAGTGGTGGAAGACAAGAGTGACCAAGCCTGGCTTCATTTCCTAGGGGCACAGAGGACCCCCAGGTAAAATGCAGGACCTGGAAAGCCCCAGCCCCAAAGATATTTAGGAGTGCTCTTTAAGTGCTTAACTTTGGTGTGACAGTGACAAAGGGTAGAGGCTTGCCAGTCGTGCACACCCAGCTCACAGTCCCCACACCGCCATGTCGCAGCTGTGAGACTATGGCTTGCCCACTTCACTCTGTGAGGCTCAGTTTCCTCGTCTGGAAAAAAAGGACCGTAACACCAACCTCAAAGAAAGGATGTGCAAACTTAATTAATGAAAAGCTGGCCAGGTGCGGTGGCTCACACCTGTAATCCCAGCACTTTGGGAGGCCGAGGTGGGCAAACCACTTGAGGACAGGAGTTTGAGACCAGCCTGGTCAACACAGTGAAATCCCATCTCTACTAAAAATACAAACATTTTCTGGGCATGGTGGCATGCACCTGTAAACCCAGCTACTTGGGAGGGAGGCTGAGGCACGAAAATCACTTGAACCCGGGAGGCAGAGGTTGCAGTGAGCCAAGACTGCACCACTGCACTGCAGCCTGGGTGACAGTGTCTCAAAAAATAAAAAAATGAAAAACTCTTGGCCTAATACCTGGACCCTGGCAGGTGCTAAATACACCTTGGTTTCTCCTCCCTCTCTCTTGACTGTTGAGTCCCAGGGCTTTGTAGCTAGTTTTATAAGACCCAATGAGTCAGCTTCTCAAGCCAGGTCTGGGTTTCTCAACCTTGGCATTACTGACGTTTGGGTCAGATGACTCTGCTGTGCAGGAAGGAGGCTGTCCTGTGAGGTGTGAGATGCTCAGCACATCCCTCACCTCTACCCACTAGATTCTGGTAACACTGTCGCCCGTGGTTGGGACAACCAAAAACGTCTGCATTCACTGCCAGCTGTCCTTGGAACTGCGGAGAAAGGTAAAATTGCCTCTAGTTAAAAACCAGAGGGGTAGAGGCACAAGGAAACCCACTTGGATTTAGTAGGGCAGGGGGCAGTGAGTGACAGCGGAGTGGCAACACCAAGAGAAGTACAATCAAAGGTCCTCTGACAGCACTCTGCAGGAACCCCTTCAGGTGAATTTTACCCCTGAACAGAATTCTGCTTTTTGAATTTAACAGATGAGAACAGACTTCCTTTTCAACCCTACTAACCTGTGACCAACTCCCTTGAACTGACACAACTGCTCTCCAAAGACCCACTTTTCTTGGTGAGCTGCAGAAAGCCAAACAAACAAGCAAAAAAAACCTCAAAACCAAAAACCAAACCCTCCATAATCACTGGCTGTGTTTTTCTACAGGTAACCAAGTGCAGCTGCTGGCTACACAGAGCGGACGAGAAGCAAAAGGAGCTGCCATAGAGAAGACGTGAGAAACGCAGGACACCTCCCCGAAGAGCAGGACATTTGGCTGTGCAGACAGGCCCTCTTTTTGGACATGTCTTCCACGTGGAGTAAGAGGACAGGTGTTCAGGCGGTGCTTGGGCACTGAGCAGACATCTCTTGCCCAGGGATTAGTCCAATGGACCCATTTCTCGTGGTGTGCAAACTCTTATGAGGACCTCGGTCAGAACTGCAGGGGCCGCACTGTCTTGAGGCCTGGTGTTGGAGCTGTCCTGCTCAGCGTCTTGTCACCGTGATCCCCTGGGGCCGGCTGGGATGCCCTGCTGCCCTCACCCTGCACTACTTCACATGTTAAACACATTTATGCACCAAAGTCCCTTTTGCCCTGGAAGGTTTTTGAGTTACCATGGACCCCATGCAGCTCACAGATGTATTAAACAAATAAAGGAGTTTCCAACCAACTTAAACATCAAAGTTTATATCAAGATGAGCGTTTCTGCCACCTCTTGAGAAGGTCAAGCATTTTTGTCTGGCTAGCCGCAGTCCTATGTAATGGGAATCAGCTGGGTGAGGAGTGGCTGATCCCTTTAGGTGGGGCCTATGAGCTGCACTCCACACCACTCCCTGCTGACAATTTAATGGCTTAATTCGCTTATATGATATTCCCGGACTTACAGGCACCTGAGGTTGCCATGGCATCCCACTTGACAGAGGTAAATTCGGGGTGCCTGTTGATGCTGGAAGATCACAGAACCAAGGCCCCAATTTGGGGCGTCAGTCCTGGTAGCGGGGTATCTCCTCCCTCCAAATAATATACCTGGTTGATAATGATAAGGCTAAGAAAGTAAGAAATGAGGACAGCTGGCTGCAGTGGCCAACAGGCGCTGCTCTCAGATGTCGCAGGTCTGTCCAGGAGCCCCTTTGCAGGGAGTGGGGGGGTGCCACATTAGCATTTTGCCTCCTGTATGTGTGCAAATATGCATCAACACATCAGAAAAGGGGCCTAAGATTCCACGAGCCCTAACGGCCTCTTAGTATCTAAGCTATTCCAGGACCCAAAAGCAGTGACTAGGGCTGCCTTTCCAGGCTGCAGATTCTGCAAAGCGCTCCACATCAGAATAAGCTGGAAAACAGCAGTGAAGTGTCCTCCATGGCCTCGGATGGCTGCCAGTTCCAGAATCCAGTTTGTTCAGAGAGAGGCCCTGCCTGGCAAAGGCGGCCGCATTTCTAAGCAGAGCTGTCGAGTTGAACCTGCCCCTCTCTGAGGTGTGATGTGGGCTGTGGCTTGCAAAGGCACCATCGCTTCCCCTTGCTGCCCTCGATGACTTGTTGGTGGCACTCTCCCCACAGAGGAGGGGCACAGGGATGCCACCACAGCTGCGTGGTGCCACCTGCTCCCTGGGTCTGCAGCCAACTCGGCAATGGCAGAGAAGGACAGCCTGGTATTTTTAACGCTCTAGGGCTAGGTGTTGATTCTACAGCTCTCTTCTGCAGGCGAAGGCTTCCCTGGGAGACACTCGCTCCCCTCACTAGGCTGACCAGGCTCTCTTCGGCTTTCCTGCCTCCCCTAGCCTCTGCCCCCTAGGCTCCAGGCCCCTTCCCTGTCCCTAGCTTCCATCCGAGGCCAACACCTCTTCCTGCCCTCCCTTTCCTTGGGCACCTGACCCGATCTCATAACCTCTGTAATCCCCCATATGTCAGCTAATTCCATGTTTTATATCAGGAAATCGTATCCCAAAGAGTATTTCCAAATTCCTGAGAGAAACTGGGATTTGAGATGATGAAGTCAGAATTCCTGAGAACTCACAGGAATTCTTAAGTTATTCTTAAACTACTACTAACATCATAAGTTATTCTTAAACTACTACTAACATCCTTCCCACGACTTCCTCATTATCACAGAAATCTAAAACTAGTTGCTTAATAATACTCAGTTTGGTAGGATCTGCAACAAACGATAGCCTAGAATGAATATCTAAACGCTGGAAAACACCAGCGAACGCTGTTGGGTGCTGCTGAAAGAATCACACGACATGTGCATCTCCTAGCGAGGCTCATCGCACTAGAGTCTGGTGTCCAGAATGTCAATTTAAGGACTTGCTGTGCTTCCAAAACTTGTTACTTCTTGGAATACCACTCACAGCAAGTATACAGTTTGCATAAACATATTGGTATTTATTTGCAAGAATGATTCACTGTTTGCAGGCGACAGGGCCAGGAACACACAGTTGGAATGTGGCATCAGCGCAAGGCAATCCTGACTAACGAGATCGTGACCACGTCTCCCCCACGTGCTCCTGTCTTCGTTCCTGCAAACGGCAACCCAGACTTGCAGCTCCGTGTGGTGACGCCTCCCGCTCTTGCCTCTGCTTTGTCGCTGTGGACTCCTCCAAGCTGTGACTGCTACACCTTAATTGTCAGCAGGACAATTATAATACACTTCTCCGAACTCTTGACTGGGAGGTCATACATTTCTTGTGACTTGAGATGAGAGAAAAGATACATTTCCTGAGGCAGGTCTGGGAGAAACTGACACCTAAAGCCAGCTCAGAGGTGGCCATCCTAGGAGACATTCACTCTGCTTTCTCCTGGATCTGGGCCTGCCTTCAGGATGCAGGTAGACCAATTTCTGACCTCAATGCTTCCTTTTCATCTCATCTGCTCCCAAACAGCCTTCCCCTCCTTGTCTCCTTGACCTCTCTGCACCCAGATATTTGGCCTCAAAAACTTGGCATCTTCTGCTACTCCCCTTCCATTGCCCCAGCTGGCAGCCTAGTCACCTACTCGAGTCTCACCGTCCTCATCCCAGAGGGTGGCAATGCCACTGCTGCCCCCTTGCCGTGAGGACCAGGGAGCATGAGGACCTGACGGAGTGGGGCCCCACGTCCCCTCTTGGTAGGGCCTTCCAAACCCATGTCCCCCTTTCCTTTTGGCCATCTGGTCAGGCCCTCCCCAAATTCTGTCTGCAACATCATGAGGGCACCCCAGCCCATCGCCCAGTCCATCCACTACCCAATGCTCGCGTGCTCTTCAGAAAGCACAGCCTTGAGATCATGCACCTGCAAGGGCTCCAGCCCTGAGACCAAGACCTGCGTCCTAGGTCCCAGCACGCCCTGACCATAGGGCCAGCCGCCCTATTCTCCAGCCACAGGGGATGAGTTGGGGCTCCCTGCTCTTGCAGCTGTTCTGCATGCCTGGAAAGAATGGCTTCCCCTTTGATTCAGATCAAACCCTGCATATCAAATTAGTATAAGAGGGTGGGCTTTAGTGATGTCAGGCAAAATTTAAAATGCACACACACTCTAAGCCAGAATGGCTTCTAGATATCAAGCCTGTAGATCTACCTGCCAAAATGGGTATCCATTAAAATGTTTCAGACTACAGTCTGAGGGAGAAAAATCTGGAAACCTCTTAACTGTTTAAGTAGAGCAACGGTGACATAAGATATGCAACACCCATTACAGTGGATACTATTAGCTTTTAGAAGGACTCAGAGAGTTTTATTAAATTAAGAAAGGTAGCTGGGTGCGGTAGCTCATGCCAGCAACCCCAACACTATGGGAGGCCGAAGTACGTAGATCACCTGAGGTCAGGAGTTTAAGACAAGCCTCGCCGCGGAGAAACGCTGTTTCTACTGAAAATACAGAAATTAGCAGGTGTGGTGGCAGGCGCTTGTAATCCCAGCTACTCAGGAGCCTGAGGCGGGAGAATCGCTTGAACCCGGAAGATAGAGGCTGTAGTGAGCAGACAATGCACTCCAGCCAGGGCGACAACAGTGAAACTCTGTCTCAAAAAAAAAAAAAAAGGCAAATTGTAGAACAGTGAAGTTTGTATTTGACTTCTGTAAGTATTGATGATTTCTATTACATAAGAGACTTGGCAGTGATTGCGGGAATAGGTGTGCATGGCACGCCTCATCTTCTATCTTTCTGTAGTGTTTTCGGGTTTTTTCCACATTAGAAGTTCATCACTTCCCCCGAACATATCTGCTCCCCACAATCTCCGTCCCTGAGGCTCCCTTTCTGTTGGTAGGAACAGTTACACACACATGGTGCTTACTGTGTGTGATGTGGTGTTCTAAAAGACCACTTTCCTCCTAGGTGGCAGAGCCAAAGACTATTACTGACTCCAAAATCAACACCATACATTCCATGTGGCTCCTAGGGGGGGTCTCAAATTCACCTGCCCTAGAGGGCCAGGTGGCTGATAGAAGTCAGCAGAGCAGGCCAAAGGGGAAAGCAAGAGGCAGTGGTTGGAACGGTGCCAAACTGGGGCATGCTCACCCATGGAAAGTCACACACACGGACATTGTATTTTAACACACACCTAACCAGGAGGCCCGCAGGTCTGAGCTCCCTTGCATAGCAGCACCAGTCCTTCCTGGCAACTGGGCAATACTTTTATGAGACTGGAAGGTTCTGGTCAGTCCACAAAGCAAGGGAAGTCAAAAGCTGCTACTTCCTGTTAGCAGCGACTTGCAAAACAGGTCTCAGCTTCGGTTCAAGTGACCCCTGGCAGTGCACAGGTCAGGGCATGGCAACACTGAGCTAAATGTAACCTGCTCACTGGGAGAACACAGCAGCTCATATTTCAGCAAAAAAAAAGGATCTATTTCACAACTCTAAGAGAGAATGCAGCAGTAAAATGGGGGCGGGGGCGGGGGTGTGGGAAACTGAGACCGGGTTTTCCACTGAAAATCCACTTGGGAATTTGTGCTGTGACCTACATTACTCTGCCACCTTCCAGCCCCCTAACTTTCTCTCTCCTCAAGGAGCAGCAGAACATAATGTATTTCCCAAAGTTAAATTACTCTGCAGAAAAACATTTTAATAATGTGCTAAATGACAGTACAGCAAATCACTGACACTGTCACCGATTCGCGGTCCAGTTCCACTGAGTCAGTCCAAGCCTCCCTCCACAAATGCCACCTCACATCTCCCTGGGTATCTCTGCCATCTGCCAAGTGTCATGTCTCTCAGTAATGACCCTTTCCCCAAATGTCAGACGATGAACACAACACGGGGCTTCCAGAAGATGTAGGTGTGGGGAGGCTGGCACTCATCTGACGCTAGTCCCCACCTGGGCCACACTGATACACAGAGTTCAAAATAGAAAAGAAATGCCCCACTTCCTACCGGCCTACTTTCCAATTCAGAGCTGGCATTAGCAAGGGAGGCAATGGGAGGCAGAGAGACTGGGATGAAACACTCAACCTGCTGATTCTCCAACTCTAAGATTTATTCAGATGGCAGATTACTTAGAAGTCATGATGCCCCTTACAAAACACGGTGAAATACGGACACGTAAAATGGAATTAAAAAATGGAAGCATGTATGCAAAACCAGATCCTGTCTAAATCTAATGCTGGACTAAAAGTTTTAAGTAATATTTGTGAGGAAAAACACAAGCAATTTCTACCCACTGGGTTTTATCTTTCCTGCCCACCTTCTCAGCTCCCAAACCAGAATGAGACCACCATTCCTGAAATTAACCAGATGCCCCCATTCATAGAACACACAGGACCAAAGTATGCAAGCCAAATGCATCATGGGTAATGTGGCATGTCCAAAAATTAAAATGGAGGAGCTGTGCGAGCAGCGGGGAAGAGCCAGGACTGCAAACTCCACAGCCAGGTGGTAATGCCGGCGAGTGATCCACCCAAGTGTATGACATAACCAGGGAAAGAGCACGGCAAGAGAGGCTGGCTCAGTGCCTGGGAAACAACAGGAGTCAGGAGCTCGGTGGACATGGGGCACCCAAGTGCGGGAGAGTGGGGGAATGGGGTTCTGACCAATTCTTCTGATTTTTCAAGAGAAGCTAGGCTGGGCGTGGTGGGTCACACCTGTAATTGTAGCACTTTGGGAGGCCAAGGCGGGTGGATCACCTGAGGTCAGGAGTTCGAGACCAGCCTGGTCAACATGGCGAAACCCCGTCTCAACTAAAAAAACACAAAACTTAGCTTAGCATGCTGGCACGTGCCAGTAATCCCTGCTACTCAGAGGGTGAGGTGGGAGAATCACTTGAACCCAGGAGGTAAGAGGTTGCAGTGAGCCAAGATTGTGCCACTGCACTCCAGCCTGGGCAGCAGAGTGAGACCCTGTCTCAGAAAAAAGAAGCTTGACGTCAGGATTTTTTAATCTGACACCTTCTAATTTTTTGATGTTGGCAAGTACTTCATTAAGAAAAATAACAAAACAAAACCCCACTATACTGGATAAATAAAACAAGTTGGAGAATCAGGCTCAGTCTGTAGGCTACAGGCTTCTCACCTATATCCCCAAAACATGGGCTATGATGCCAAACACCCTAGGATCGCCATGTGCTGGGTGGGGACCCCGGGATCAGCCAGGTCACCCCTCTGAGCCTCACTTTCCAAAGCACTATGAAATAGATTTATATAATTACATTGTAATTATGAAGTATCATATAACCTTGAGAGGTTGTCAGTCTGATGGCAACTTTGTAAGACTCCACCTAATAAAATGGAGCTACGGGGCCCAACTCATTGACTCTCCAGAAGATGAGATGAGATGGATGCTATGAAATGCGAGGCTGGCACCCACAGGAAAGTGGGGGGCCCTCTCTTTAATGAACATTCCAGTTACATTCAGTAACTCAAATGGACTTATCACATCCAAAATCAACATCTAAAAGAACCAAGGAGAAAATCTGTCAAGATTTATAAGAATAACTATGCTTTGGAGGTTTATTTCCTCAGCCAGGAGATTTTTGTTTTGTTTTGCTTTGTTTTAACCAGAAATCTCTCAGGCTCAGCTTTCCACATGAGATAGAAGTCTCGCTGCTTTCTGTGGGCTGCGTATGGAGAAAGGACATGATCCCGTGTAGATTCACCAGCTCCAGCAAAGTTTGGTTGCAGCTCATCCATCATTACCCAGAAGGAAACAAGCTGCACAGTCTAACCTGTAATCTCATCCTGCTCAAAAAGGAAGAAGAAGAAGAAGGGGGCAGAGAGATTTGGAACAGTGAGGAAAGCCAAACAGCTTTTAGTCAAAGAGCTGTTTAATTTCACCTGGGGTCTAGACCAACATGTAGTCAAAATTCCAGCATCAACGCTGTGTCGTTTGCCACAGTCTCCCACTGAAATTCTTGTTTTTTTAAAGTCTATAAATTGAACCTTGTGTTCTGTGTGCTAATTAGGCACAAAAGGTTTCTCTCTCAGTGCTGACTGATGGCAACCTGCGGGGCTGAGATTCACATCACGCTGAGAGGCTCCCATTAACGTGCAGTTTTTACAATTCGGCAGATGAATGTTTGGGAAACACTGGACCGGAGATGCCCGCGCTGCCGGAGCCAGGCGGGGAGCTGGGGGCAGAGGGGGAGGGGACGTCAACTTGCAGACGGGGCAGAGCCTCCTGCTCACACTCTCAGCATCAGCAGCATCTTAGGAGCAACCTGCTAACTCCGTTTTCACCAGGGAATTCAGCCGATGCGCGGTAACTCAGCGAGAGGCTAATTCCCCATGCACCCTGGGCCAGGGGGCTGCCTCTAAGAGAATGAGAACTCCTCACGTGAAATATCATGGCCATTTCCAAATACTGAGGTCAAGGCCCTGGCATCATAAATAAAAGGAGAATAGGAAAATACAGTGCTCTAGACACTGTCTTCTATTCAGGATAAAAAGATACCTCTTATCACAGGCAGCATGAAATGATGATGTCTTCTCACATAAACCCCAGAACAACTAGAAAATCTAAGTGACCATCTTAGAGACAATTTCAAAAGGCCTAGGCAGGCAAGAGGGGCAGCTGCCGATGTCTATCTGGATGGTAATCCTGGGCACACCCCATAGACAGAAGCACACCCCATAGTAGCTGACTCCCAAAGGTGCAGCCCACAGAGAGGAGTAGAAATCAGCCCTCTGTCTGGAACCCAGCATCACCATCAGAACAACCATTAAAGAGAGACACTGACGAGAAACTCTTACTTTAACCCAGCAAATCACACCAACCCAGACCAGTGCTTCCGGAATGATGAGTCCCAATCCCACTGGTCTTCTCTATCTGTGTCCACCACAAAGTTCAGCTAATTTTGGCATGCCTGACTAATTCTTGCATGCCCAGCTAATTTATGTATTTTTAGTAGAGATGGGGTTTCACCATGTTGGTCAGGCTGTCTTGAACTCCTGACCTCAGGTGATCCGCCTGCCTCAGCCTCCCAAAGTGCTGGGATTACAGGCATGAGCCACCATGCCTGGCCTGAAGCATAATGATTTTCTAAGTGCATAATACGTAAACTCCTTTTTTTTTTTTTTAACTTTTACAAGAGAGAAGAAGGCAAGCAATTTAGACCTATTAATGTTAATGTTCATTTTTAAGTAATACTCATATAAAGATAATCTAAGTTAATACTGGTAGGAGTCTGGGAGAACTTTTCCTTGGGTTCATTACCCAAGCTTGAGAAACACTGACACAATTTGTTTTAGTTTTGGAGTATCTATGGGCTGCACAGAAAATGAATCTTTCCTTGATCGAAATGTGTGAAAGTATAAAATCACAAAGCCCTGAGTTCATCTGTGAGCCTCAAATCAACAATGCTCATTTGCAGGCCTGCTCTCTTCCCATCTCTTTAGACGCTCCAAAGCCTGAGGTCTGGCCTCCATCTCAGCACCTGAAACAGCCCCTGGAGTTCGCCTGGGTCCCCTGGCGATCAGGGAAACACGGAGAGCCGCTGTGCTCCCTGACCTTCCAAAGAGACCAAGAAAGAAGCGCTGGCAGGGCTGGCGGCGTGTGCCCGTGGGAGCGGTACTTACACGAAGAAGGGCATCAGCTGGATGAGAGTCTCTTTCTTGGGGCTGGCGGCAAACTCGGGGACCATCTGGATGACTTTGTTCATGACGCTGCGCAGGTAATTCTGGAGCTGCTTTCTTCGTTCCTCAACAAACTTGGCATCCTGAGGAAACAAAACACATCTTCGTTCAGGTATGTGTTCCTCACCTGGTCAGAAACGACCCCATACAACAGGCGATCATCCATCAGCGCCATCCAGACAGCCAACATTTATTGACTCATTGCCTTGCACAAATGGTCCCTAAGCCCTTACATGTATTATCACATGTAATAACAAGAAAGATGCTCATGATATTATTATTAAGTGGAGAAAAAGCAGGTCCAAGAACTACAGCTGGTGTGTTGCCATTCAAATGGGATGGTTATTTAAGGGGCACCAAAATGTGCCGAATGTGGTGCTGGGAGCCAGGGGAAGAACAATGAACACCAATTGTCACTGCTGTAGCCTTTGTGGAGTTCGCAAGCCAGAGAGGAGACACAAATAAATCCAGTGACCACACAGGTCAGCAGGTAATTATTAATCACACTGAATACCACTCCAGAGCACGGGCTTAATTTTGCCTTCAGGGGAGTTTCTCAAAATACAAATCAATTGCCACTGATTCAGAAAGATGTTTTATTAACATTTCCGTATTCTCTTGACAAACTAGGACGAATGGTAGCATGGCCCCACCCATAGGGCCATACTGGGATGGGCTGGGCTGGGCTGGGCTGTGCTGGGCTGTGCAATGTGGTCCCAGAAGGAAGGCAGAGGTAGAAGTAAGGCTGGAGTTGAGCTATGATCAACTCCAGCCTGGGAGACAGTGATTCTGAGTGTATTAGTCCATTCTCACATTGCTATAAAGAACTACCTGAGAACGGGCATTTTTTTTTTTTTTGAGACGGAGTCTTGCTCTGTTGCCCAGGCTGCAGTACAGTGGCGCAATCTCGGCTCACTGCAACCTCTACCTTCCAGGTTCAAGCGATTCTCCTGCCTCAGCCTCCCAAGTAGCTGGGACTTCTGACACGTGCCATCATGCCTGGCTAATTTTTGTATTTTTAGTAGAGATGGGGTTTCATCATGTTGGTCAGGCTGGTCTCAATATCCTGACCTCGTGACCGCCCACCTCAGCCTTCCAAAGTGCTGGGATTACAGGCGTGAGCCACCGTACCTGGCCAAGACTGGGCAATTTATAAAGAAAAGTTTCCCTGGCTCATGGTTTCGCAGGTTGTACAGGAAACATCGCGGAGGAGGCCTCTGAAACTTACAATTAGGGTGGAAGGCAAAGGTGAAGCAGGCATATCTTACATGGCTGGAGAAGGAGGAAAAGAGTGAAGGGGAGGTGCCACATGCTTTTAAACAACCAGACCTCATGAGAACTCACTCACTGCTACAAGAAAAGCAAGGGGGAAGTCCACCCCACGATCCAATCACCTCCCACCAGGCCCCTCCTCCAACACTGCTGATCACAATTCCACAGGAGATTTGAACAGGGACACAAATCCAAACTGTATCATGACTCTAAAATAAATAAATAAACAATCAATTAATCAAAATCAGAATAAAAAGAAGGCTTCCCACAAAGCCCTGCCAAGGCCCTGAGCATGGCAAGAAGGTTCTTTCTTAGGGGCGCCTCTGAGCCAGGGTTGACAGATTTAGCAAATGAGAATACAAGACACCCAGTGAAATCTGAACTTCAAATAAACAATGAATAATGTCTCAGCAAAAAGTATGTTCTGTACAAGGAAACCTTCCCATGTAGTATTTGGGATACACTTAAACTACAAAATTATTGTTGGTTCATCTGAACTTCCAATTTCACTGGGCATCCTTATATTTTCTCTGGCAAGCCTCTTGTGAGCACCAGGTGGGAGATGGAACCATGGAGCATCTGTGCCAGCAGAGGCCCCTCAGGGCCACTCTCAAGTCCCAACAAGGTCTTCTTGTCCAAAGCCACCTCCGATGAGCAGCAGTGGGGGACCTTCCTCCAGAGGGGTGGCAGTTCTCAAACACTGTCAAGAGCCACACCAAAGTCACCATCAGTCCAGGCTGGTGGCTAAAATCTCACAGCCTGGCAGGAGGTGGGCTATGTGTGAACAAGAGAAGACATTTGGACAAGGTTGTCCCAGGGTTCTCCAACCCAAGCTGGAGCCTCTGCTCACCCAGTCTGAATGCTAGCTCTGCTCCTTGGTCTCCAAGTTTCAACCCGTCATTAAGCAATGAGATACTTTTCCTTGGGAAGGTGGTTAAGATGCCAGGTTAGTGCCCAGTGGAGCTCGTGAAGCCTGGTTGTTAATCTGCACAAGAAACCCTAAAGGCAGCTTGAGAGACTCTGCTGCAGGAAGACAAGAAAGGAGCTAATCAGCCCTGCAAGAACGTGAGAAGATTTTTCTTTTTTTGGAAGGAAAATGCTCAAAACAATCTAAAGCAACGAGGAGAGATCAGAGATGGTTCCCTCATGCTTTATATGGGGTGGTGCTGCAGAGCACATACAGTCAGAGGATTCCATCCAAAAGTCTAATCTGCCATCACCGCTTGACTAGTTCCTCCTCTCACCTGGGTCCCAGAGGCACCTAGAGGAATCCCAAATCACTTCCAAGTGCTCCCTTCCCACAACAGCTGCTCCCTGGAAACCTAAGCCAGGTTCTGCTCCAGGAACATCCAATGTGGCAGCAATTGGAATTAAAAATACACATATCTGATTTTATTCTAATAAGTTTTGGGGGTAATGGTGATTTCTAGTTACATGAGCGAGTTTTTTTGTTTGTTTTTGAGATGAACTCTCACTCTGTTGCCCAGGCTGGAGTGCAGTGGCATAATCTTAGCTCACTGCAACCTCCGCCTCTCAGGTTCCAGCAATCCTCCCACCTCAGCCTCCCAAGTGACTGGGACTACAGGCACACAGGTCACCATGCCCAGCTAATTTTTTTATTTTTAGTACTGTGACTGGTCTCGAACTCCTGACTTCAAGTGATCTACCCACCGTGGCCTCCCAAACCGTCGGGATTAGAGGTATGAGCCACCGCACCTGGCCTCGAACGAGTTCTTTAGTGGTGAATTCTGAAACTTGAGGGCACCCTTCAAGTTCTGCTGCCAGGCAGGGGAGCAGGCTAAGCAGAGTGACAGTGTTATGTGGTCCGCTACTGAGGTGCTCCTGGCTTAGCCCCTACCCACTGGCAAGGCTGCTCATTATTTAAAAAGAAGCCAGAAATCTGGGTTTTACCCAGAAATCTCCTGGTTTTAATGTTTCAAAACATTGCTCAGGCCATACAAAAACACACCTGTGGGTCACATTTAGTCTGTGGACTTCTGTGAGCAGCTTATAGTGAAAACGGTAGCACCTTGTTCTCCAAAATGTCAGAACCCATGGGATCCCCAGGGGAATTCAACCTGAACAGTGTTGCATTCAACCTATTAAAGAACTGATAGATGAAGAGGTGTACTGTAACTCCTCTTACAAAATTCCAGAAGCAGCAGGCACATTTGAAAACTCAAAACGTTTCAACATGGGCGAGGTCTTAGATAACACCAACAAGTCATCATTAATTTTGTTAGAGGTGATTATGCTATTGTGGTTAAATGAGAAAATGTTAATTTTTCAGAAATACACGCTGAAATATTTAGGAGTAAAATGTCATGTCTATAATTTACCTTCAGACACCTTAGCAAGAAGGTAAAAATGATGACACAAATACGGGAAAGAGTTAAGAGTTTTTAGAGAAAGCATTGTAGGGACTCATTAAAATTTGCTCTGCTTTTTGCCTTATTTAAAATTGTTCAGCCAGATGCGGTGGCTCATGCCTGTAATCCCAGCTCCCCTGCCTGGCAGCCTCTGTGGGCCCGGGCATTTGCAAGCCCCGATTTATACCCCTTGCACAGGCAGCATGATCAGCTGAGGCCCTAGAAATGCATCCCAGAGGCTACAATGAATCTACTTCACATCACAAGCTGTCACTCTTTGAGGCTGTCAGAGACTGCAGTACCATTTACCGGCTCTGTGGGAACACATCTAAATCTCCTGGAATCTCAGTTTCTCATCTGCAAGATGGTGATAGGGCAGCGCCTACTCCACTGGTGATAACCCAGGCTTAGCACCTGGTAGCCAGCATGGCCCGCCAGGCCTGTGACAGGTGCTGATGATCCATGGATGTTTAGTTGGGATTCTTTTCCTTGAGAAGTTCAAACATGCAAGAGAGGGTGGGGACAGGCTGGGGCAAGTGATGCGAGATAACCCTCAGGTGCTCAGGGAAGCTCGCAGGGAGGAGTGTCTATGTTTGCAGGAGGGCTAGAGAGAGCGTTTCACTCTGAGAAGCAGCCTCTGAGGCTGGTGCTTTAAGCTGGCTCCTGGAGGAAAGGTGTGTGGCCATCGTGTGGTCAAGGTGGTGCCTTCAGGGTGGGGGAAGGGCACACCAAGTGGAAGGAACAGCAAATGCATAGAAGAAACCCCAGGCAGAAAGAGTTTGGCTTGCTGGATCAGGAGAGGGCAGCCCCTGTGGCTGGGTTAAGTAGTTCCACAGGTGTAAGACTGCAGTGTCAGCAGCAATAAACCAAGCAGAGCCATGCAGACCAGAGAACAAAGCCAGACAGAGGTGGGAGGTCGATAATGTGATCAACACTGAGAAGGAATGCTTGGGGGACAGTAGGGTATAGGCACCTTAGGCAAAGAGAGCTTTCAAACTTCCATCATGACACTCTGCTACTGGAATTCTTCAATGGCTCCTATACACTCTGTCCACCTCTCAGCATGCACAACTAAACTCCTAGTGTGGCTCCTGGGAATCTCTCAATCTGACCTCAGCATGCCTTGCCAACCTCCCTGCCCGTCACCTCCTCCCCAACGCCTCCTACCCCGACCCTCACCAACACCGTAATATGTCAGCAGCCCCGAGTTTATTCTCATGTTCAGCACACAGTCTCCTGATGTCTCCTATCTCTATCTGGGATGTCACCCTGTCCCAGAAGGCCTTGCCATTGCAGTCTTTGCTCCTGTGCCACCACCTCCGAGAAACTTCTTGGGACATGCCGGTGGAGCACAGCCAGGCCCTCTCTGATCCAGTCCTCATTCTCCTTTCTTCAAAGCACTCATTTCCTCCTGGGATGGTCTCACTCCTTCACTGCAGGCCTCTCGCTCCGCCACCTCCCTTGCTAGACCAACAATCTGCCTGGTTCATCCCTTTACCTCTGGAGCCTAATACAGTGCCTGGAGATCACAAGAGGCTCCATACACATTTTCTGAAAGAACAAATACTTGTTGGGGATAAAACCAGGGGAGGCAAGGCAGGCCGCAGGGAAAATGACCTGGAGGGTGTTGCCAAAGTCCGGAGAGAGATAACAAAGACACCTGATGTCAGAGTAGACAGACTGGCCTGGAAGCCAGCTCCCTCGTTCCAAAAAGAGCCGGACACTAGGGAGGGAGGGAGTGAAGATGTGGAACTAGGCCTTCAGAGGACCCGTCTGTCACATGGAGCTCCCAGGAGGAGATGGGATAATCCAGGAAGGGCCCTGACCCCCTGAGGAGTGTCCAGGTCTTAAAGGGCCCTGAGGGAGCTATGAATTTTCTGCTTGGGCTTCAGGAGCCACAGCCAAAATTCAGATGAGAAGCCACACAACTGGAGGCAGGCCCAGAGCGGAACCTGCCAGACTCCTCTGGGGGTTGCCTAATGAGTCCTTGCCGCCCGTGGTTCGGCTGTCACTCTGTGCAGCATCCCTATCGTAACACCACCGTCAACTATGCCTGAGAGCTATTCACAGACGGCACTGGGAGTTGGTGCTCACTTTCAAAAAGAACACTCAGGACAAATTTAATAAGAGTATTTTTCTTCCCTCCAGAAAAGGTTAATTTTATTTTGAGCTTCAGGAAGATAAAGATATCATCAAATGAAGAATACCTATTTTTAAAACGATGGAATGCTGTGAACAAGACGAGGAGGCTCCTGGAATCAATGCTCCGGTCCCGCCTCCTGCATATCCCGGAATTTTAGTGCATCTTTGCAATGTGGGTCCCGCTCCCCAATGGGCCCTTCCCCAGAAGCCACACTTCATGTGAGCTACAGTACAGAGGTGATTCTGCATTTCCAAAGTTCTTTTTCTTTTTATCAAGGAACATCAAGGTATTTTGTAAAATAAAAAGGTCTGGTCTATGGGGACTAGCAGGCAGCTCAGCCCCTTAAGGGGTACCCCCTTCAGAGTCAGCTGATCTTATAACTCGTTACTGACTAGAGCACTCTAGACTGTGGACTAGACTACCAAGGACCGCAGCCACAAGGCCTCCTAACTATGAGATTCCATCTTACTCCTTTTTTTTTTTTTTAAACAGGGTATCTTGCTGTTGCCAAGACTGAAGTGCAGTGGTACAATCAGGGCTCATTGCAGCCCTGACCTCCTGGGCTCAAGCAATCCTCCTGCCTCAGCCTGCAGAGTAGCTGGGACTATAGGTGCACACATCGTGTCTGGCTAATTTTTAAAGTTTTTATAGAGATGGGGTCTCACTATGTTGCCCAGGCTGGTTTTAAACTCCTGGGCTTAAGTGGTCCTTCCTCCTCAGCCTCCTAGAGTGCTAGGATCACAGGTGTGAGCCACCACGCCTGGTCTCACACTCATTGTGATGAGACTGGCTCACCAACCCCATTTCTTCTTTCTGGGAACAAAGACAGATTGGGCTTCCCAGCATGCCTTGCAATTAAACGGGAGCCACAGGCTGACTTATGGTTAATGTAAGGTAAGGGGAGTTGGGGCAGGCCATGTCCATGCCTAGCCAAAAAATGGAAATCCCCTGCAGTCCTCCCCTCCCCCCAATTCCCTTTCCCCTTTCTCTGGGAGTGTGGAGCCCACATGTGGAGAAAGGAGGAGGTGCCTGATCTGCAGTGGCCCATGACCTGAATGAGAAGTTAACTCATGGTGCGCCATCAAGTTACAGATTTACGTCCATGCTAGTTACCAGCACTCGTGTTAGTTGTGCTGGCTCCTGCATGGCTAACTCAGTGACTATCTGCCACATGCCTGCGTGTGTTTGAGGTGCTGTGCCTTGAAGGAATGTACACTGGCAAACAGATGTGGCCCCTGCCCTCCAGAGCTTAGATCCAGTAGAGCCAACAAGCAGATACGTGAATATACCATGACGAGCACTGGAACTAAGATGGACTTGGCTTGGGTGGCTAGGACAGCAAAGCACCTGGGAGGAGGTGACTTTGGAAGTGTGACCTGAAGATTCAGAGGAGGCAATGCAGGAAGCAGAGAAGCCAGTCAGGACACTGCTGCAGACATCCAGGCAGGAGATGCTGGCGGCCGGGGGAGGCAAGGAGAAGCGAATGGGTTTGAGTTCTATTTCAGAGCTTACTGATCTATTTCAGGGGTAGTCGACTTGCTGATGGGTTGCAATCATTCACTCATTCAGCTATCCAGTCACATATATTCATTTGTGGATTCATTCAGCATGCATTCTTTGGGGGCCTACTGTGAGCCAGGCACTTCCAATAAAAAGATAAATGAGACCTGTGGATACTGCCTTTGTGGAACTGACAATCAGCTGAAAAACACATGCAAACCAATCATTACAAAACAGTGTGGCAAAGTCATGACACACACCTGATGAAGGGCTACACAAGGTCTTCCATGGGGGAGTACGGGGGATCTTGGGGCGAGGGTGCCTGATCTGAATGGGGATCAGGGAGCCCTCCCAGAAGACTCTGTGGCATAATGACAACCATTGTCATTCATGGTAGCAGCAGCAGGAGGAGCTGTTTCTAGGAACATTTTTGGAGCACTTCCTCTGCCAGGCACTGGGTTAGGTACACCTATGCTTACGCATCATTTCATTTTTTCTCAGCAGCCCATTGAGAGAGGGGCTCCCTCCTACCCTCCCTTCTTTCTCTTTTCGTCTCTCTTCTCTTCCTCTCTCTTTCTTTCCTTCCTTTGAGGCAGAATTTCACTCTGTTGCCCAGGACGGAGTACAGTGGCACGATCTCAGCTCACTATAACCTCCACCTCCCTGGTTTAAGTGATTCTCCTGCCTCAGCCTCCCGAGTAGTGGGGATAACAGGCGTACCACACCACGCCCGACTAATCTTTCTATTTTTACTAGAGACAGGGTTTCATCATGTTGGCCAGGCTGGTCTTGAACACCTGGCCTCAAGTAACCCACCCGCCTTGGCTTCTCAAAGTGCTGGGATTACAGGCAAGCACCACTGCTCCTGGCCAAGAAAGGGGTTTTTTCATGTTCCCAATTCAGAAGAAGGAAGCTGAGACTGAGAGGTGCCCAGGTACACAACTCCCTAGGGGAGAGGTGGAGACAAAACTGGTCCCATGAGGCCTGATTCCTCAGCCGGTGCCCTTATATCCACCCCGCTCTATGACAGTGGGAGAGAAAGGTGGCTCCAAGGCAGGGAGGAGCCTGAAGATGCCAATGACAGTAGCTTAGGGGGACTACAAGATTCAGGAGCAGAGGAGGGGGAGCTGGGGCAGCCCTGGGAAGCCACACAAGAGAATCTGGACGCTACCCAAGGAGTGACAAGCATTTTAAGCCAGAGAGTGAGAATCAGCTATTCCTTCTATAAGACTGAAAACAGCTCTGATGCTTCAGTTTTAAAAAGCCGCTCTGTTTGACCCCTGGAGCATTGAAAACCTGCCTTTCTTCTTTAAAGCGTTAGCCAGCTGGGAGGTGTGGATACAGCTCATCTAAACCACAGGCCCAATCCTGCCATCCTGGGATGCAGGGAACGAGCCACCATCCATGCCAACCTATGAACTCTGCTTTATAACAGGGGGGCGCCTGCGCTCCCAGTACCCAGGCCCAAACAGGTGTTTCTGGGGAGCTCATTATACAGCTGCTAACTGGGAAGCTGACGAGAGAAACTCCCGTTATTGTCACTTTAAAAACTCTCGACAGAGACATCTGAGAGCAACACAGTCGGGCATGATGGGCCCTCCTAGCGGTGGTGTCCCAGACATTGCAGAGCTCCTTTTATCAGCTGCTGACTGGGCACTTTTAGCAAAGTGTCACGAAGGAGCCTCACTTGATTAACTTGGGGAAAATAATGTAACTGCAAACTTAGAAAAGGAAACTGTTCCAATCTTTACAGTGGTACTTGGCCCCAAATATTCATGAGGAAGGTCCCGAGGCACCCATCTGGGCCAGCCAGCAGGGCAAGGGCTTGGCAGAGAGATTGGAACAGTCCTGCAGCGTGTTCACCAGGTCTTTCTCTAGGTGATCACTGTCTGAAATATATCAGGCATGGATGAAATAGGGGCGAGATGAAGGCTTTATTTGAAGGTTTTTTACAAGGGCAGGGAAGGGAAGGAGAGAGCAGAGGAAGGCAGGGCAGGGAAGAGGAGAGGGGAGGAAGGACGAGAAGTGAGAAGGATTGTGGGGAGGGAGGGAGGGAAGGGGAGGGGAGAGAGGGCAGAGGAACGCTGAGGAGAAGAGGGCAAAGCAGTTCAGGGCAGGCAGGGGAAGGGAGAGAAGGGGAGAGGAGGGCAGGGGAGGGGAGAGGAGGGGGCGAAGGGAAGAGGAGTAGCAGGGGTGGGGGAGAGGTAGGGAGGGGAGAGTAGGGCAATACAGAGGAAGGCAGAGGAGAAGAGGGCAGAGCAGTTCAGGGCAGGGCAGGCAGGGGAAGGGAGAAAAGGGGACAGGAGGGCAGAAGAGAGGAGGTCAGGGGAGGGGAGAAGAGGGCAGGAGAGGAGAGCTGGGGAGGCAGTACTGGGAAGGGGAGGGAAGGGGACAAAGCAGGGCAGGGGAAAGGTAGGCATGGTACGGCAGGGCAAGGAAGAAGGAGGAAAGGTATGGGAGGGACAGGAGGAGAGGTCAGAGGAAGGGAGGAAGAGGGAGGGCAGGGTCAGAGAAGAGAGGAGAGGAGAGAACTGAGGAGGGGGCACACAGGACGGGATGCATGTCAAAGGCACCCTTGGTGGGACTCCCCTCCCCTAAGCCTCTGCAGACACACTGCCTTGGAGGCCAGGGCCACTGCCCCTCTGTGGGGATGAAAGGAGCAAGACCCTATTGACTCTTTCACCCCAGCAACTCTACTCTGCCACCACTTACCAAGAAAGTACTTTGTTTATGGACTGGGAAGGTGGGAGGAAGAGAAGAAACTGGCCTAGCCCTGGAGAGGCCATCACGCCCTCGATCCCTGCTCCCTAGACATTTATTGAGTCCACGGGATCTGATTCAGTTCTCCATCTAAGCAAACATCTCTTTGACTTCCCTTCTGTGTCAGGCTCTGTTAGAAGAGGCGAACAGCAGCTCGTTGTCCCTGAAGGCACTATGGTTGTCCCTGAAGGTCTATGGGTCATACATGCCCTCCAGAATCCGTCAGGTACCCGTGGTAGAGAGAATTCATCAACTACCTGCATGTCCTTGGGGTGCCTGCCTCCCTCAAGTATTGCTTGTGAGTCCCACAGATGAGAGGGGCCAGCCAAGTGAAGAAGCAATGGAAAACTCCGAAGTGACCCCATGGGAGGTGGAAGGATCACTTGAGCATGGGAAGTCAAGACTGCAGTGAGCTGATATCCTGTCACTGCACTCCAGCCTGGGCAAGCAACAGAGTGAGACCCTGTCTCAACAAGAAAAAAAAAAATCTATCTACCTATATTCCCTGGGTGTTCTGTGAGGGACGTTAACAGTGATGGGGAGAGTCAAGTTCCCTGCATAGTACTCAAGGGCCCTCACCATCCAGCTCCCACCTGCCTCTCCAGCCACACCCTCTCATTTGGCACGGCTCCACCCCCTGGACACTTTCATAACACCAAGGAGATGCTCATACCCCAGACTTCATCTTCAGGGTCCAACGTAAATGCTTCCCTACATCCCCTGGGGGATAGCTGGTTGCTGCCTGTACCATGAAGCCAGACCCCACTGCAGTTTGGCCCCCTCTGTTGAGACATCCTGACTCTCTCCCATCTGCTGCAAGGCCCTCCTCCTCATCGCTGTGTCCATCGTCAGTACCCAGCACAAGGCACACACTCCTCAGTGAACAGTCAGAACTACTGTGCACCCCGTTGCTCCTAAGTGGCCCGGCCACTTCCTCTGCCCTGCCCAAAACTGTCCGGTGATTTCCTGCCACACCTAGAACAAACTTCTAAGTTCTCAAGTCCCATAAAAGGCTGTGGGAGAGCCTGAGGCTTTGAGCTTTCGAGATCTTACTCTAAAGTTGGGGGGATGACAGATCATAGCCCCAAGCCCTGGGCGGCTGCAATGGGGAATTTGCATGAAAGCTCGGAGACCACACCACAGCACTCACTTGGTATCAATAAACTGTGCTACACGTTAGAACACAAAATAAAACCTGATCCCCCACCTACAATGAGGATGTGCCCAAATCAAAACTTAACCGCAAACACAGGAAGGAAAGCATGTCTCTGTTTCAGAAAAGGAACGGGGGCTCCACATGGAGCTGAAGGCCGGTCACACTCTTCTCACATGTGCTTCTTGTAACAATAATCAGACCTTTATCACGAGCTTCCCACATGCCAAGCACAATGTAAAGTGTTTACTTCCATTATCTCAGCATACCCTGCAACAGCTTCGTGAAATAGACAGTAAATCCCCATGCAGCAGATGAATAAACTGAGACTCCAAGGGATTAAGTGGCTGCTCCCAGGTGACCCAGCTGAGCTCAGAGCCATGTCTACCTGAGTCCTGCACATGAGCTAAGCAGCATGAGGTTATCCTGCCTCTTAAGACCCATGCATTCATGACCACAGGAAACCTGCGGCTTTGCTGAAAACAGAAATAAAAAAATGAACTAGTCCTGCAGTTCACATAGGGTGAACCAAAATGCCAGAGTTCTAAAAACTTTCCTCCAGGCGCAGTGATAAATATTTGTGTTTGGATGAAATCTCATCTTTTTATCTCAACAGAACTCCAGCCTTGAACCTGGGAGGCAGAGGTTGCAGTGAGCCAAAATGGCACCTCTGCACTCCAGCCTGGGCGACAGAGTGAGACTCTGCAGGGGAGTGCTTTTGCTCAAGAGAGATTGTATACGGCGGCCTGTCTCCCCACAGGAAGGAGCCCACCTGTGATGACTCTTCTACCCTCCATGGTGCTTGGCACAGACTGGGCCCTCAGCAGGACACAACAGATGATTCCCATGGCAGGAAAGCTGTGGGCTCTATTGCAGCTAAAGCCTATTTTTTTCTTTGTTTTTGACTTTGCTGCCAAGGGAAACTGCAGGCTGGACAGCTGGGGGTCGGGGAGGAGTAAGAAGAGGAGGAAAAAGGCTAGTTCATGCTTTTTTTTTTTTTTTTTTTTTTTTTTTTGAGACAGAGTCTCACTCTGTTGTCCAGGCTGGAGTGCGGTGGTGCCATCTTGGCTCACTGCAACCTCTGCTTCTTGGGTTCCAGCAATTCTCCTGCCTTAGCCTCCCAAGTAGCTGGGACTATAGGCATGCACCATAATGCCCAGCTAATTTTTGTCTTTTTAGTAGAGACAGGGTTTCGTCATGTTGGTCAGGCTCATCTTGAACTCCTGACCTCAAGTGATCCACCCGCCTCAGCCTCCCAAAATGCTGGTATTACAGGCCTGAGCCACTAGGCCCAGACTCTTCCTTACGCAGTTTGGCCTCATCTGTTGAGACATCCCAATTCTCTTCCATCCACTGCAAGACCCTTCAGGGTCCACCCTGTCCCTGTATCCATCTTCAGCACAAGGCACACACCTCTCAGTACAACTACCATATTTTGGAGTAATCTAGCAATATTTGGTCAAATTAAATACAGTAGAATACATGACCCTCTAATTCCACCTGGAGGAACTCTCATAGAGGAATTCTCGTCCTGGACCATAAAGGCTACATAAAAGGAGATGTCGCAGATGCACATTCCAAAAACAGCTCTGGCAGTCCCAGAGGCCGAGTGCAGGTATGCACAGCCACGTGGCTGGAGCTGCAATGTGATACCGGGCGAACCAAGCCAGAGAGTGAAGACCACAGCACAATGCCACGGAAGTAAATTAAAAATACATGAAATCACCCAACATATTCTGAAAGGAAACCAATGTACACATACATGCTGGGGCTATTGCAGAGGCTGCCTGTGGCAGAGAGAATTGGGATGAGAGAGAATAAATACAGGGCTGTAGGGGGACCAGTGAGGACAGCAGGACAGGAGCTAGAAATAGCATTCACTCCTGTGGTGGGATGGAGGGGTGGCTTGATTTGTTCATTGATTGATTTTTTGTTTTGTTTTTTAGACAGAGTCTCACTCTGTCGCCCAGGCCGGAGTGCAGTAGTGTGATCTTGGCTCACTGCAACCTCTGGCTCTCAGGTTCAAGTGATTCTCCTGCCTCAGCCTCCCAAGTATCTGGGATTTCAGGTGCCCACCACTACACCCAGCTTACTTTTTGTATTTTTAGTAGAGACAGGGTTTCACCATGTTGGCCAGGCTGGTCTTGAACTCCTGACTCTGTGATTTGCCTGCCTCAGCCTCCCAAAATGCTAGGATTACAGGCATGAGCTACCACGCCCGGCCCATTCATTGATATTTAGAGACAAGGTCTCGCTATGTTGTTCAAGTTGGTCTCAAACTCCTGGGCTCAAGCGATCCTCCCATCTTGGCCTCCCAAAGTGCTGAGATTACAGGTGGGAGCCACTACACTTGGTTTCACTCACATTTTTGCATCTGAGGTCCAAAGAGAAAAAACAAAAAGAAAAGATATTTTCTTGTCCATGCCTGTTTACTGCCAGGACTCCCTTCCATGGAACCCAAAGATAGGATCTGGGTTTCCCTCATGTTCTTTCCTAAAAGAGCTCCTAAGACCAGTAATTCCAGAAGCCAAGACTGGTCTGTGGAATTCCAACCAGGAATTCACAGTGCTCCAGATACTTTATGTCTCAGTCTTCCCTGGGGCTGCTCCCCGCACCTCCCCAACCCTCTAAGCAATTGCTTGGGTGGTGTGGGCCTTGGACCAGCTGAGAGACTCGCAGGGCTGACAGATGGCACGCCCGCTGCCCTTCCCTCATGATCACTGAGTGAATAGCCTCCCCATGCCCTGAATCCCTTCACACTTGATTCCAAGTGTGATGGTCGCCCAGGGTCTGGGTTAGAGGTTCTCAGAGGTGTTAATGGCAGCGGTGGCAGCATTAGGTGGGACCATCTCTAACCGCTTTAATTGCAGCCTCTACAGTCAGTATCAATTCTTCACTGCAGAGGCCACGGGCTGAAATGGCTCAGTGGACAGAGAGATGATAATGGAGACAAAATGTTAGCAACAGCCAACACGTACTGGATGCCAGGAACTGAGCAGAGCGAGTTACAGACATCATCTCCAACCCAGCAGCATTTCACAGATGAGGCTCGCAGGAGATAAGCATCACAGACCCCACAGCAAAGGGACGGCCACGTCCTTTCCACTCTGCTTGGCCACTGTGTGTCCCCAAGAAAGCTCCTTCAGAGTAGGACATGGCTGAGGGGGAACAGGCACCCTTCAAAGCCAGCCAGGAGAGAGGTGGCGTGGCATTTGTATTCTCCCTGGAGCTGGTGGAGATCAAAGAAACCAGTAGTAAATCAAACACCCCAAAGGCAATCCCATACTGCAGTGGCCAGGCTGAAGGTATGAACTGCAAGAACAGAGGCTGCCAGGAATGCTGGTGAAGGGGAGGAACATTCTGGCAGATGACAGCCCTTTGAAAGCAGGAGCCCAGAGGGCCAGCTCTTTCTGCTTTTTAAGAGAAGCTGCAAATCTGGATCATTAGGCAAATCTCTTCATTCTCACATCAGCTGGCAGCTAATTCAAATGCCTGGATATCATGGTGCAGACCAAACAAAATATATCTGCAGGCCATCCAGAAGCAACAGAAAAAAGAAATCAATAGGCCATCAAAAACAGAGTCTGCAACCTTGTTGCCACCTTGCTGTTACAGTTCATCGAGCTGTGCTACTGACAGGGGACGCTGGCCCACGCTTCTGAAGGCCAAGCACATACCTATAGAAATAATCCAGACAGGCGGGGAAGGGTGGAGCCCAGCTCGCCCTCCAGAGCAGGACTGCGGGTACAGGGTACACAAGGGTGCCGCTTCTCTGGACTCCTTCCTGTGACTATAACTGCTATAGACAGAACAACAACCCACCACAACCCACCAGAGGCCATTCAAAATACAGCAGCTACTGTATCTTCCAAAACACTCTTCCCAAGGAGGTAGCAGTACCTCCATTTTACAGGTAAGAACACTGAAACTCACAGAGTTGAATCAGCTTGCCCTTGGCCACGTTAACTAGCATCAGAGATGGGATTTGAACCCAGGTCCATACGGCTTCCAGGCCCAGCTACTCCGCTGTCCCATTTGCCCCTTTGTTTACACAGGGGAAGTTTGCAAAAGCTCCATGCAATGAAAAGCCCCTGACCATGTGCTTGGTGCCATGCTGGGAACTGGAGAAAGGAGACAGGCAGAGCACAGAAGCCCCACCGGTCAGGACCTTTGAGTTTAATGCAAACCAAACGGATAAGGAGAGGGAGGAAGGGCAAGGGGGTTATTTTAATGTTCTACTTCAGAGCATTATATACCTTAGACAAAGGCTCTGGAGTTTTCTCAGAAGAAGGAAAGTAAAAATCAAATCAGGGCTGAAAAAGGAATCATTCCAGTGGCAGTCAGGCTCTTAGCTTACTGTCTGGCCCTTTGCAGAAAAAGTCTGTTAACTCTTGCCCCAGGGATGGTGAAGACTCAGGATGGAAAGATCTGGGACCTACACACAAGCCACTCGTCAACCGCAAGCATCTAAACAATAACATCAACAAGAACAGAGTCTGGTGTTGAAATCTGTTATAGCAGCTAGCTCAATTCCACCTTGTATGGAAAACAGAATTGGAGAGGACCTGATTCTGCATTAAGTCATAGATTGTCCAGACCTGGGACCACAGGGCTAGCATACAAATACCAGCAACGCCGGACAGGAGTCAAGCTCCTCCTTCTCTGACTATAAATAGTAGCAGCTTGCATCTACTGAGGGCTTGCTCAATGTCGGGCACGGTGCCAAGTGCTACAATGTGGCGGGAAAGAACTCAGGCCAGGAGTCTGACCCTCTGTGTTTCAATCCTGGCTTCACCATTTACCGGGTCTACAGCCTTAGAAAGCATTTCAGTCTCACTAACAACAGCTGCAGTGCCCAACACAAAGCAAGCACTTAGTTCATGTTAGCTATCATCATCATCTTTGTCAGGCCATTTAATTCTCTCAATAACCTACAGGTTCAGTACAGTAATTTTCTCCACCAGCAGATAAGCATACAAGACATGGTCTTTGCTCTGCAGTTGAGAGCCTTGTCAGACAAACGAATGCAAAACTGAGTGATGATCAGAAAACAGACACACACTGTGTTAAGGACATGCCTCAGGAAAGAGATTTAAAAGATGAGAAGATTTCAGCTGGATTTGGTGGGTGGGCTGGGAGGGATGTGTGACGAGTATAACCTTTCCAGGCCATGCAGACAGATTCCTCCTCCTCAGCTGTCTTCTTTACCACCATTCCCTGACTATATGTTCATAAGCCCGACTTGTTTTAAGCCCTTGATATGCTGCCTTTGCTGAACACGATGAAAAGAAATCACCTCTAGATAAAATGCTAGAAAGCCCAATGTTTTCTTTCATTTTTCGCTTCTTTCCTTTGGGGCAATCAAATAGTCAAAAGCCTTTTCAACTCTGATTCTATTCCCTCCGTATCACGTGACGTGCCTTTAATGAAGCTTTGGTGGTCAGAATTTATAATAGATAACTTTTCTTCTAACTCTTGCCTGTCCAGCACACATTCCCTTCATGGCCCTGTTAGAGCCACTAGAATAATCTTTCAAACATCTCCCACTTCCCATTTCCAGACCAAGTAGTTGGGGACAGACTACTCCTCCCTCCAGTTGCAGGGGCAGACAGAGGATTCAAGTCCAGCTTTTTTCAGAATGTTCTGTCCCCCTGGACACAGTAATTGGTTCAAGAATAGACAAACTAGCCAGGCACCAGTGGCTCACACCTGTAATCCCCACACTTTGGGAGGTGGAGGTGAACAGATCACCTGAGGTCAGGAGTTCAAGACCAGACTGGTCAACATGGTGAAAATCCATCTCTACTAAAAATACAAATATTAGCCGGGTGCGGTGGCGCGCGCCTGTAATCCCAGCTACTCGCAAGGCTGAGGCACAAGAATCACTTGAACCTGGGAGGTGGAGGTTGCAGTGAGCCAATATTGCACCACTGTACTCCAGCCTGGGTGACAGAGTGAGACTCCATTTCAAAAAAAAAAAAAAGGAAAATTTTACTCTGAAAAACTACAATATATTATCAAAAAAATTAAAGAAGGCCTAAATAGAAACAATTCCATGGTTATGGATGGGAAGACTTAATATTATGAAGATGCTGATCAGATTCAACATCATTCCTTATTAAAACCCCCATTGCCTTTTGTTTTCTTTTTGCAGAATTGACAAGCTGATCTTAAATTCATATGAAAACTAAGGAATCCAGAGAAGACAAACTAATCTTGAAAAAGAACAAAGGTGGAGGACTCATACTTTTCAATTCCAAAAGCTACAGTAATCAAGGCACCATGTGAGATAATAACTACACTAATCTGCTTCACTATAGTAACCGTTTTCCTATCTCTATATATCCCATAACATTATGTTGCAAACCTCAAATATACAAAATAAGACTTTTTTTAAAAAAGGATGGTATGGAGCTGGCATAAGAATATTTAGATCAGTGAAAAAGAACTGAAATTCTAGAAATAAACTCACATATTTATGGTCAATTGATTTTCCACAAGGATGCCAAGAAAATTCAACATGGAAGCAATGGTCTTTTTTCAAACAGGCCCTCACCAGGCACTGAATATGCCATCACCTTGATCTTGGACTTCCCAGCCTCTAGAAGAAGAAAAACTTCTGTTGTTTATAAACCACGCAGTTGACGGTACTTTGTCACAGCAACCTGAACAGTTTAAGACCACACACGACCTGGTGATTCCACTCCTAGATGGAATGAAATAAGGAAGGTAAACATTTGTCCACCCAAAAACATGCGCAGTAGAGTCTTTTTTTGTTGCATTCCTTTGATTTTTTGTAGAAACAGAGTCTCACCATGTTGCCCATGCTGGTTTTAAATTCCTGAGCTACAGAGATCCTCCTGCCTTGGTCCCCCGCAAAGTACCAGGAGTGTGAGCCACTGTCCCTGGGTTAGGATTCTTCACAAAGGCCAAAAAATGGCAACAACTCTAATGTCTACCAACTGATGAATGAATAGGCAAAATATGGCATGTCTATACAATGAAATATTATTTAAAGAGAAAAAGGAATGAAGTACAGTGGTCCCTATTCCACAGGATACATTCCAACACCCCCAGGGAACGTCTGAAACTGCAGATAGCACCAAACCTTATATATAGACACGCATTAGTACAGTAAGAGATGAACAATAATAATCAAATAGAACAATTATAACAATATACTATAATAAAATAAACGTGAATGTGGTCCCACTCTCAAAATACCTTATTGTACTGTACTGTAGATAACTAAAACTACAGAAAGTAAAACCCTGGAATGGGGGTGGGTTACTGTACTGATACACACTGTGACACAGATAAACCTTGAAAATATGATCCTCCTGTGACTCACAGAAGACTTCATAGTGCATGATTCCATGTATGTAACATTTCCAGAACAGGCAATCCTATAGATACGGAAAGCAGATGAGTGGTTGGCTAGGGCTGGGGGTTGGGGAGAAATGGGGAGGGGCTATGTTTGGGTACAGAGTTAGTTTCTGGGTGATGAAACATTCTAAAATTGCTCCTGGTGGTAACTGCACAATTCTGGGAATATACCAAAAACCACTGAATTTGAGACTTTAAAGGGGTGAATTATCTGGTACATGAATTGTATCTTTTACAAAAGGAATGAAGTTCTGATATGTGCTATAACAGGACTGAACCTTGAAAATATTATGCTAAGAAGCCAGTCACAAAAGATGACATATTATTCCACTGATAGGAAATGCTCAGAATAGGCAGATCCACAGATGCAGGAAACAGAGGAGTGGATGCCAGGGGTTGAGGACTGGGGTTTGGCAGGAGAGGATGGGGTGACTGCCAAGTGGTACAGGGTTTCTTCTGGAGGTGATGAAAACATTCTAAAACTTGGGGTGATGGTTGCACAACTCTGAATATACTAAGAGCCACTGTATTGTACATTTTAAAAAGTGAAATTGTATGATATGTTAAAAAAATGGACACATAACTTAGACAAATAGAACAATGGAATCTAATCCTAGGACTTTTCTGGGACTATTAGAAAGGATCAGCTCTCTTTCTGCAGGGAGTTCTGCCAGGGTAAGTCTGGGCCTGCCAGAGGCGCTATCTTGAAGAAAGCCTCTCTGACAATGAATCTTACACAGAAAAAAAGTGAACGAGAGAGGGAAGGAGGGAAAGAAGGAAGAGGAGACCCGGTTCTGCTGGGATTGCCCCAGCCCTGGAGCCAGTTATACCTGAAGCTGCACCATCTCTGGTCTTTTCAATCACAGAAATCAAATTCCTCTCATGCCTTTGCTAGTCTAGGAAGAGTTTTCTTCAGTTTCTCACTGAAATTTCGATACTTCCTGGGAATCCCCTACTTATTGTTCTGGTCACAGACCCTCCTTCCCTGGGCTTTGCATCCTGCAGCCCCATCCTGCCCAACACCCCAACTTCTCAGTGCACGAGCTTATCTTCAAAGCCTCTTCCCACCACTCAGCAGCAGCCTCCCCTCAATCACTTTCCCCATCTGGACTGCACCTGGAGCAGCTGCTTAAAAATAAACACAAGCTATGTGATTCTCTCCACATTCTTCCCACCCTATTAATTATTTATCCAGCACCTGCTTCACAAAAACGAACTTAGCAGGGAATGAACAGGAGGAGGAACTGGAAGGAGTGAGATGGCTCAAAGCAGCAGTGGTGGGTGGCAGTGCCCAGCAGGGCAGGGAGAAGGGAGGTGTACGGTTGAGATGACCCTGGGGGGGGGTAGGGGGGTGGGGGTGGGTGGAAGGGTCCTCTTTGTGGCTGTGGTGAAGCCCACTGGCCCCCTGTCAGAATGATGTTTTTAAGTTCATGAAACAAGATACACAGGATTAGGGAAAAAAGGCAGAAAAGCACATTTTCTTAAACAGAGGTATCAGAACAGTGATGCAGCAATCCGAGTGCTTCTTTGCAGACACATTCAGTCACAAGATCTACTGGCAGCTCTAATAGCTACTGTAATTTTAAAGTAGTGACCTTTAGCCATGAGCTTTAACGATGGCTAGAGACATCAGCAGCAACTGCAACGTGATACGAAAATACATGTGGTTGCTTTCTATTGGGGAACAAAGGAGCAGGTACCATTACTACTATCATAATTTGTCATCTAAGCTCACATTTAAAGTTCATGTTTCGGGTAGAGGGTGATGAGGATAAAAGTGTAAATTTTTTCCATTGATCGCTTAAATTTTATCCTCAGACCCCAGGATAAGAATTCCTGGGCTAGAAGAATACGCTGAGACTCTGGGCAGGCCACTCTGAGCCTCAGTTTCCCTATCTGTAAAACAGGGCTGGGAATGATGCCCTGGCCACCATGGGGACGGCGATGAGAGTCAGAGTTAGGAGGGTGGCATTCAAAGGGCATTTTGGTCAGTGGGCCAGCCACCTTCTAAGGCCATTCCCCAAATCACTCAATCCTCACAGTGCCCTTGTAAGGGAGATGCCACTGTCTTGAAACTTGAAGACACTGAGGCACAGCGAGGTGACATGCTGGTCTACACTGGTGTCAAGATTCAAACCCAAGTACTCTAACCCCAGAACGCATGCCCTTCTCCACCGTCCCTCACTGCCACTGTCCCAGTGGACGTAAATGCCCAGAAGGGCCTCATCAGACCCTATTTTGAGTTGCAGCCTTGGTTCCAAGCCTCACACATCTGTGCGGCGCATCCTGAGCCTGGACACTATGCAGGTCCTATATTGTCACCAAGACCCAGAACCTTTCCACTGCAGTGGCAGGAAAGGCTGCCCGAGTCAAACAGAGAAGGTGCCTGACTCTATATCTAGCGTTGGGCTGGTGCAGGTCCGCACGCTCCCGGTGCCCATGCTGACTGGCACATTCTCTCCAAGTTGCTTAACTGGGTCACAGTCTCCACATCTCAGCGGGAAGGTCCCTACCTGACCCTAGGACTAAATCAAGCGATTTGTTTAGTAAGTAAACAAATAAACCCATACAATTCTCTGCTAGGCTGAAAATTCCATGAGGCCAGGAACCATGTCGATCTTTTTACCACTGCCTTTTTTTTTTGAGACAGTGTCTCACTCTGTCACCCGGGCTCCGTAGCGGTGCAGTGGCATGACCTCGGCTCACTGCAACCTCCGCCTCCTGGGCTCTAGCGATTCTCTTGACTCAGCCCCCCAAGTAGCTAGGACTACAGGCATGTGTCACCATGCTCAGTTAGTTTTTGTATTTTTAGTTGAGATGAGGTTTCACCATGTTGGTCAGGCTGGTGTTGAACTCCTAACCTCAGGTGATCCACCTGTCTCAGCCTCCCAAAGTGCTGAGATTACAGGTGTGAGCCATGGCGCCTGGCCTACTACTATCTTAAACATACATTTTTTTAAAAAGAGATAGGGTTTCACTCTGTCACCCAGGCTGGAGTGCAGCAGTGCAATCCTAGCTCACTGAAGTCTTGAACTCCTGAGCTCAAGCAATCCTCCTGCCTCAGCCTCCTAAGTAGCTGAAACTACTGGGGCATACCACCACACCCAGCTAATTTTTGTATTTTTAATGTTTTTGTAGAGATGGGGTCTCCCTATGTTGCCCAGGCTGGTTTTGAACTCTTCGCCTCTACCAATCTTCCCGCCTTGACCTCCCAAAGTGCTGGGGTTATGGCTGAACACAGTTCCTGAATATATCTGAATGAAGAGCACATAGGAAGAGGTGGAAGCAGTCAGAGGCTTGAGGCTTGAGCCTTGCCTGAAGCTGGGAGCTGTCTGTTTCATCCTGGGAGGGTGACACAGCACACAGCCATACCCCAATGTGCGAAGGAAACGGGAAAGGGTCCCATTGGAAGGGTCCAATTCGATAGCAACCACAAAAATGACACGGAACGGTGCTTCTCAAACTCTCATGTGTATGTAACTCACCTGGGGGCCTGTTCACATGCAGATTCTCATTCAGAGAAGGTCTGGGATGGGGCCTGAAATCTGCACGTCTGATAAGCTCTCAGATGAGGCTGATGTCACGTTTTAAGTGATAAGATATTGAGAAAGAATAGACACATGATAAAATTTCAGAATCACTGTTTGAGGTCTTATTCGATACTGTTCATCTCCAGCTACATTTTGGCTGGAAAGTCTGGCACCAACACATTAAAATATTCACCACTGTGTTCTTTGTTCATCCATATAATGGCATGAGGTTGACAGCAAAAGGAGCCCGTGGAGGTTACAGAGAAGTGGACTCCTGTCAGAAGCCCCAGCCCTGGCTTTCTGAGTACCTACGTCCCTCACTGTGTACCTGGGGCAAGTTATTTCCTCCTCCTGGGTGGTCCTCAGTCACTGGTCTGCAGACCAGCTCCATTAGCATTATCTAAGGACCCTTCACAAATGCAGGGCCAGGAGCAGTGGCTCATGCTTATAACCCTAGCACTTTGGGAGACTGAGGCACAAGACTTGCTTGAGTCCAGGAGTTCGTGACCAGCCTGTGCAACACAGCCAGACCTGGTCTCTGCATATATTAAAAACCAAATAACTAGATGAGTGTCGTGGCATGTGCCTTTAGTCCCAGCTGCTCAGGAGGCCGAGGCAGGAGAATCCCTTAAGCCCAGGAGTTTGAGGCTGCAGCATGCTATGATCATGCCACTGTACTCCAACCTGGGTGACAGAGCAAGATCCTGTCTCTAAAAAATTTAAAAATAAAATAAAATAAATGCAGGTTGGGCACAACAGCTCATACCTGTAATCATGGCACTTTGCAAGATTGAGACCGGTGGATCTCTTGAGCCCAGGAATTTGAGACCAACCTGGGCAACACAGCAAAGCCCTGTCTCTAAAAAAAAAAAAAAAAAAAAAAATACAAAAATTAGCCAGGCATGGTGGTGCATGCCTGTGGTCCCAGCTACTCAGGAAGCTCAGTTGGGAGAATCACTTGAGCATAGGGAGGTTGAGGCTGCAAGTGAGCGGTGACTGTGCCACCAAACTCCAGCCTGGGTGACAGAGTGAGATCTCATCCTAAATAAATACAGAAATAAATAAATGCAGACTGTGGGGCTTCATTGTAGAGATTCTAATTCACCAGGTCTGCGGTGTGGTCTGATCATCTGAATATGCTTAAACTCCAGTTATTTAGATCACACTCAGAGTGGGAAACCATCAAGCAAAAGACAGCTGCGGTGGAACTGTCCCTGGTGCTGACCAGTGGAAAGCAATGTAGCCTAAATATGGACTAAGGGAGAATCCCCCAGAGGCAAGTCATTTTACCACTTGGCTTGTGCATCTGGAAAAGATGCAGCTATGTCTTATCCTGCTTGGGTGCTGGCATTATTGGCACACCCCTCAGTCACGTGGAACACAGCAGTGAAGACTAATCCACCACAAAATGGAAAGCAATTATATTCAATTACTTCCAAAATCAGTGCATTTGGGGCATCTGTGAGAGTATCCAAAACAATGTGAAAGGCATGATTTACAGCTCTCCAGACCTGCCTGGGCACCAATGGTATTGCTGAGAGAAATGCCCCAGAGAGCAAACCCATTTTTTATTGGTTGTTCCACTTTGAAGAATGCCTGTATGGAACCCTAACTTGTGCCTTCTGCTGCAATTTCTCACTGCAGGAGGAGGGAATGAGCAGAGGGTGTAAGGGAAAGAGAGAAAGGTGGAAATGAGAACACAGCAGAATGCCAGGTCTGCCTGGGTGGCTCATTTTTCCAGCTCTGTAAAAAGATTTATGCAGCTGTCCAAAAGGAACTACGGCTCCATTACCCAGCATACAAAGCCCCTTCTGCTATCAAGCAGCAGATCAAGCCTAGATAGTTCACCGCTAGCTTCTGAAAAACCTACCACCTCTCTGCTTATATCTGCATCTTTCAAGCAGAACTGAGCAATTTTACTTTGGCTGGCAACAGTGGCCAAAAAAAAGTTTTTTTTTTAATCTGCAAATTGAAAACATTCTATGCTGTTTGATTTAAAAGTTAATGCCTCCTATGACCTGACTTAGAGACAGCTGTAGAGTTAAATCTCTTTTATGCTATTGAGAGATTACTAGAGACTATCTCCTTGTTTATGTGTACATTATCTGTTCTCCTTCCCACCCAAAAACTGTAGGCCTATGCAAACAGAGCCCTTAACTGTTTAATTCCCCACCGTTTTTCCAGTGGCTGGCACATAATAGGTGCTCATGAAAGATGTGCAGAATGGATGAATAAATGATAATCCCCTTGACATGCACACAGTCCTCTCTGTATTTACTAGCCCAGGCTCTCTTGCTACTGGTCATCGCCCACACTGCTTCTCAGGTAAGCCTTCTTTTTAAAATGCAAAACCAGTTTTAAAAACCATGCCAGTTTTTTTTTTTTGCTTTCAGGATAAAAGTCCAGACTCCTTAGCTAAGCATGCAAGGTAACTGGCCCTACCTGGCTCTTCTGCCTTGCCTGCTAACGTGCCCACGCTCTGCCACATGTACCTGCTGTTAGCGGAACATGCTGACAGCTCAGTGGGCCTCATGGACCTGAAGAAGTTGTGCTGTTCCATAAACTCAGCTCTCAGAAGTGATGTTTCCTCTGCCTGGAATTCTTTCATCTCATTTAACAGCAGAATGCTGCTTATCCCTCAAGACTCAATTCTGGCAGCACCTCAGTTCTGATGCTTCCCCAGTTTCTCGCTCCCTTCTCCCCACAGGCTGCCGCCCCTGGCTATTAGCCTACCCACTACCCATGTCCTTTTTCCTGGTGACAGTGCTACAGCCTTTCCTTGGAGAAGTAACATTCTTGTCTAAGAGTAGACAGAAATTATCCACCCCTCCATCCAGGGCTGAACCAATGACCTGACCAATCACAGTTGCTGTGACTGGTCCTGGGACAGGTAGGAGAATGAAGCTAGGCCACTGAGCATCGTCCGAGCTGAGAATGAAACTACTGGGGAAACAATGGGCTCTTTCTGCCTGAGGTGCTCAGCAGACACAATGGAAGCCCAAAGGCAGCTGATCATCTTTGCCATGAGAGAGGTGGCTACCTAAGAAGGAAGCCAACTCACGAAAAGCAGGCAGAGAAAAAACAACAGCACAGGGACAACATGCGAGACTGTTTCTTCCTCGTGTCAGTGAATGCACGAGAAGGAGACTGGTCAAGAGACAGATGTCGGATGATACTGAGCTCCTGACTCCAGCCGCTCCTGAAGTCATCCCTAAGCCTCTCAGCTATACAAGCCAATATATGATCTTCTGAAATTAAAAATGCTTTGATTTTGGTGTTGTCACTTGCAGTAGAAAGCATCCTAGACGATACACTCTCCTGTGTGCTCCCATACCCCAAGTTAACCTCCCCCATAGCACTGCCTTGGGGCCCTATGAGATTGTGAACTCCCTGAGGGCAGGAAATGTGCCTTATTTGTCTCCAAGGCCACAAGACTTGGTGTATCACAGATATTCAATAAAGGTTTGTGAAATAAAAAAATGAAGAAATGTTTATCTAGAAATTAATGAAGTTTTCATTTACTTTTTCACTTTAGGGCCTTTCTGCCAAGAACTCTTAGACGCCTCGGGATCTTGGTTGCAGCCAGGTGGCTCTCCGCCCCAGAGCCCTTGCTGCTCAGACCTCTGAAGTCACTGGTCCTGGAGGTAACAGGAAGGGCAGGTCCAAGCTGCTGAGAAAGTCTAGGGCCGAGGACCTTACCATTACCATGCTCTCTGCTCACCTGGACTTCACCCAAGGACACACTCATCTCCGGATCCCTTCCCAACACTAGAGAGGGGCAGGAGCGCTTGGACATCAACAATCTAACGCATGCCTGAACCTGTCTGTCTCCCATGCTTCTGCAGCTTTGTTCACGCTTTTCCCTCCCTGGAATGCTCTTCCTTAGTCTACTTAATTATTCAAAGCTCAGATGAAAAAAAATCACCCCCTCCAAGAAGTCTTCCCTGAACCCTGCAGGGTGCCAAATTCAAAAGCCGTTAGAAAGCCTAGGCGGGCGGATCACTTTAGATCAGGAGTTCGAGACCAGCCTGGCCAATATGCTGAAACCCCATCTCTACAAAAAATATAAAAATTAGCCAGGTGTGGTTACAGGCACCTATAATCCCAGCTACTCAGGAGGCTGAGTTAGAATTGCTTGAACCTGGGAGGTAGAGGTTGCAGTGAGCTGAGATCGTACCACTGCACTCCAGCCTGGGGGACAGAGCGAGACTTGGTCTCAAAAACAAAAGCCATCAAAGCCAAGGAAGTGAGAGGAGCAAAGCAGACTGGCGGCCTGGGACCATGTGCTCCAGTGAAGGGCCCAGCCTCTGTTCAGTGCCTGACAGTGGCTGCCACGAGGAAGTGTGAGATAAAGAGGAAGACCAGCCCTGCTTGCTGGGGAGGCTGTGTACTGTGAGCTGCAGACATGGGTTTATCATCCTTATCATCACCACCACCATGAAACGCAGTCCCTGACTTGGATGGAATGAGACCTGTGGGTTGACAGCTGACTACCCCTTTGTCCATTGCACAATCTTAGGGCCTTCACACAGGAGAGTATAGTCACCTACACATCAGTGTGACCTTTCTGCAAGTCCCCATCACTGCCAAGTCAAGCTCCACGTCTCCATGTCTGCTGATTCCCCTGAGTCCTCGGTGGCCATGCATTCACTGAAATCTCACTGGCACCATCTGCAGACATTTTTCTTTTCTTTCTTTCTTTTTTTTTTTTTGAGACAGAGTCTCATTCTCTTGCCCAGGCTGGAGTACAGTGGCACGATCTTGGCTCACTGCAACCTCTGCCTCCTAGGTTCATGTGATTCTCCTGCCTCAGCCTCTTGAGTAGCTGGGATTCCAGGCTTCTGCCATCATGCCTGGCTAATTTTTGTATTTTTAGTAGAGATGGGGTTTCACCATGTTGTCCAGGCCGGTCTCGAACTCTTGACCTTAGGTGATCTGTTGGCCTCGGCCTCCCAAAGTGCTGAGATTACATGCGTTAGCCACTGCGCCCAGCCCAGCTGCAGACATTCTGCCTTTCACATTCCCTTCTCACAAGTCTCACAGCCACACTAACCCCATCCAGCTGTCCTCTATAGGGCAGTGACATCTCCAAAATACAAATTGGATTTTGTCACTAACCTGCTTAAAATCCTTCAATGGCTCCCCCGGCCAGCACACAAACACACCTACACATTTAAGCAGGTAACTATGTTCATAAAATGTGCTAATGCTATAAAAGGAAAAAATAAGAGGTAAAGAAAGCAAGCATGTAATGGAGGGAACTAATTTATTTTGGGTACTGGGGAAACAGTTCTGCAAGGAGACAGAATTCTAGTTGAGGCCAGGCACAGTGGCTCACACCTGTAATCCCAGCACTTTGGGTGGTTGAGGTAGGCAGATCACTTGAGGTCAGGAGTTCAAGACCAGCTTGGACAATATGGCAAAACTCTGTTTCTACTAAAAATACATTAATTCCCTGGATGTGGTAGTGCACGTCTGTAATCCCAACTACTTGGGAGGCTAAGGCAGGAGGATCACTTGAACCTGGGAGACGGAGGGTGCAGTGAGCTGAGATCATGCCACTGCACTCCAGCCTGGGCAACAGAGCGAGATTGAAAAGAAAAAAAAAAAAAAAACAATTCCAGTTGAGACCTGCCAGAGGAGAAACATGTAGCCACAAGGCTGAGGAACGGAGTATAAGGAACTGTATGTGCAAAGGTCCTGAGGCAAGAAAGAGCTTGTAGGTTTGAGATGTAAGAAGGAGCCTTGCACGGTCACATGAGGTGAGGCAGGGATGCTAATTCCTCGGCCACAGGGATGCTGAGATTAAATGAGAAGGTGCAGGCAGTCCTTGGCACCCTGCGTGGCATGCAGTTAGCAGTCAATAAATAGCCACTATTCTTATTAAGATGGTGCCACTGATGTGAAGCAGGGCTTGTTTATTTCCTGCTGATAGGAATAAGGCGGCCCAGTTCACCAGGGAGAGCTAAGAGCCAGCATCAAAGGCTCCTTTGTGACACAAAACAGTTCCATTTTCACCAGATTTTGAGGATCAGGCACTTAACTCAAAAAAGCTTCAAAACTCATTATAAAAAGAACTTTGCTTTCCCCCTGAAGGCAGAGGAGTTGAAAAATTAAATGATGAGAAAGCTCCAAGGAGGTGGCTGCGCTGAACGCAGTTGTGAGCGGTAGAGAAGATGGGCTCTTCAGCAAGTGAGATTGGGCCCTGTACTGCCAGGACACTTAAAGCTTGCTGGACCCCGTTTTGGAGAGAGGAGCTTTGGAGAGGGTTGATTCTGGATCCACGTGAAAGAATGCAATCTGGGGTCCAATGTTCCTTCATGCCAATACCCACGAATCCAGCCTTCACTGACCCAAGAGCCCATGCCCGTCTCTCAGTGTGCAGAGTCTGATGGGGAACTGCTCCCCAAGAAAACAAGTCCAGCAAGAAAGGAAACACTTAAACAAACATGTGCACAGAAGCTTTGGGGACTGCGAGGGGAACAGTGGCCAGACACACAGGAGGATGGAGAGATAGCGGGTTCTAGTATGAATGGAGCCAGAGTTGCTACTCCACTAAGTGGACAGCAAGAGTTCGTTGTTGTTGCTATTGAGACAGGGTCTCGCTATGCTGCCCAGGCTGGTCTTGAACTCTGGGCCTCAAGGGATGTTCCCACTTTAGCCTCGAATAGTGCTGGGATTATAGGTGTGGCCTCCAAGCCGGGCAAGAGCTCTATCTTTGTAAAGACAAAGGATGGCATCCAGAAAACATAAAGGGAACATAGAAACCAGTAAGAAAAATACTCCAGAAGAAAAACTGCCAAAGGACACACAAAGGCCAGAGAGGGAAGAGGATATCCAAATGGCTAAAAATCATGAACAGATCATCAGCCTTGTCAGTAACTGGGAAAACGTGAATTAAGAACAAAATGAGGGCCAGGCATGGTGGCTCGTGCCTGTAATCCCAGCACTTTGGGAGGCCAAGGCGGGTGGATCACCTGAGTTCAGGAGTTCGAGATCAGCTGGCCAATATGGTAAAACTCTGTCTCTACTAAAAATACAAAAATTAGCCTGGTGTGGTGGCATGTGCCTGTAGTCCCAACTACTTAGGAGGCTGAGGTAGGAGAATTGCTTGAACCCAAGAGGTAGAGATGCAGTGAGCCAAGACAGTGCTACGGCACTCCAGCCTGGGCAAGAGTGAGGCCCTGTCTCAAAAAAAAAAAAAAGACAAGAAAAGAAAAATGAGACATTATTTTGTACCCATCGTGTTGGTCAAATAGAAATAAAATTTAAAAGTTGAGCAAAGCCAACTGTTGTTGAGAATGTGAAACAAAGCAAATTCTCACCCATCTGGTTGAAAGTGAACCACTGGTGCTGCCACCATGGACAACAGTTTGGCAAGAGCTAGGCAAGCTGATAATAAGCATAGCCTATGAGCCAGCAACCTCATTCATGGGAATACAACCTGGAGAAACCGAGTCTCAAACATGTATATCAAGACATGTATACAAGGATGCTAATACAACAATGACTGAATAGGGAAAAACTGCCAACAACATAAATGTCCATCAAAGAGAGAGTATATAAATACAACATTGAGGAGTCATACTATAGACTATCAGTAAGTGTAGAAGCTAATGAATTAGAATGCCCTGCATCTAAATGAGTAAATCTCAAAAAATGTGACATTGGCAAAGAACAGTAGTTGTGAAAGACTACATAAAGAATATCATCATCAATGTGAAGCAGTAAAAAGAAAACCCTCTCATAATCATATGTAATATAAGGACACAGAACAATTCTACAGAGTGCTTCCCTTCGGGGAGAGGTGCAAAGAGAGTTCAGCTATATTTATAGTGTTTAATTTCTAAATGTTAACATTATTAAATCTGGATGGTGATACGTGTGTGTTTGTTACATTTTCCTATGAATTCCCAGGTACATATGAAACATTTCATAATAATTTTTTAGGAGCTTGGAAGCAAACCTGATAAAATGTGAACGGCTGTTAATTTTGTGTGGTGGGAATACAGGTGCCTGGTATCCTATTCTTTGCATTCTTTTTCCCTTTCTTTAAACAATCATGACCATACAGTCACCTTGGGACAGTGTTTGGCAGTATCCACTACAGTGGAGTATAAACATACCCTGTGACCAGTAAGTCTATTCCGAAGGATTCCATCCCACAGAAATCAGGGCTCAAATCCAGCAGAAGACATAGGTAAGAACTGTTAATTACACCACTATTTGTAACTGAGCCAGACCAGAAACCATCAAACTATCCACTGATAATAAAAGATAAATTGTGGTGTAATCACACAAAGGAATATTACAGAACAAGGGAAAAGAACTAACAATTGCTACTTGCAACAACATGGATGAAGCTCACAGATGTGATGCGGAGAGAAAGAAGCCAGATACAAAGGAATACCTACAGTATGATCCCCTTTATGTAAAGCTCTAACACAGGCAAAAGCACTCTATGGTATCAGAAAGCAGCACAGTAGCCCCTTAACAAGAGGCAACTCTGGAGTTCTGATATCGGTCTATTTCTTTGTCAACTGCTGTTTGCCTAGGTGTGTTCACTTTGTGAAAATCCATCAAACTGTACCTTAATATTGAAGGTATGCAATATCTCAACTTAAAAAATAGCCCAAAAAGGCCTGGCATGGTGGCTCATGACTGTAATCCCAGGACTTTGGGAAGCTGAGGTGGGCAAATCACTTGAGGCCAAGAATTTGAGAGTAGGCTGGCCAACAAGGCGAAACTCCACCTCTACTGAAAATACAGAAACTAGCCATGCATGGTGGTGCGTGCCTGTAGTCCCAGCTCCTCAGGAGACTGAGGCGCAAGAATTTCTTGAACCCAGGAGGTAGAGGTTGCAGTGAGCCAAGATCTGTCTACTGTACTCCACCCAGAGTGAGATGCTATCAAAAACAACAACAACAACAACAACAAAAAAACGAAACCCATAACACACTACAACAAGAAGCAGAGAAGTGAAGAGGGGAAAGAAGAAGAGAGAATGAAAGGAAGAAAAAGCAAGCATGCCTATGTCTGAGTTGTCACCAATCCCAAAAGAAAGGAAATCCAATGAGTGAGTCCTCCCTGCAGATGAGGCATCTGAGGGCTAAGGATACACTGCACTGTGTGAAACGGTCGGCTGACACGAGCTTGTTCACTCTTCACGAGAACCCATGCCGTCAGTGTGCTCACCACCATGTGACAGCTGAGTGTCACAGAGGCTGAGGACTTGCCCAGGTTCACACAGCCGCTGAGGGCGGGGGCAGGATCTGGATCCACAGCCCAAACTCTTTCCCTCCGTATTGCATGGTTTCTAGAGATGCAAGTGGCCCATGACCCTCCAGAGAAGGACGACAGAAAGGGAGAGGCTTCCTCCAGCCTGAGGCTGTGAACTCCAAAAAGGTGGCTTCAGGAAATAACCACTTAGTGGCAACTAGAGAGGCCGAAATGTTGCTTTTTTTCCCGGCGTGCTAGAGATGAGCTAAGATTGCAATACACGGTTCTCAATTTGCTTTTCTTTTCTTTCTGTTTTTCTGCTCCTTGAAGTTCTCAAATATTAATGGGAATATTGAAGGGCAAGGTAGTAATTATTCTCCAACTATTCGACAAGAGGGTAAGAGCCAAGAAATGCTCTTCTCAGTTGTGATTTTAATCAGTTGTCCAAAAATGTGAGGAACAAAAGCAGACAGAATGCGGGTTAAGTCTTTTCAGAAGGCTTTTAGAGCTGGAAGGAGAGATTAAACAATGATATACAAGTAAACTCACAGCCCCAGAAATATTTTGGCCACTGTTTAACGCCCAGCAGAGTCAAGTTGTCTTATAATTCACATCAATCACAAAATCCAAAGGGTCCTCAAACTCAACCTGAAATGAGTGAAGTGGGGCAAGCTGGCCAATTCTAGTGGGCTCACTGGGGAGCTCAGACCCCAGAAGTGTCAAACAAATCTTTTTTTGTCACCAGGAACAACTAATGCAGAGTCTTCATGGAAACCCTGGCAAATATTAGCTGATCAGTGTCCAGCAGGCAGGTGAGACGGTGCCACATGGGGACTGGGCATCTATGAACGGCCATGATGACAGCGCCCTGGAAGTGAAGGGAAGCAGGACTAGGGAGAAAGGAAATTAACAACCCAAAAAAGCCAGCGCCGCACAGTGACTTCTACACAGCTTCAGTTCGTTATTCAACAAACACATTCGACTCTGTACCCGGCACCGTGACAGATCCTAAAAAGACAAAGACTCGAGTAAGACCAGGCTCTGCCCTCTAACTCTATGGTGTAATGGGTGGGAGGACAAGGGGGACTGCAGGAAGGAAGAAACTGTAAATCAGGCAACCATGATGTGATGGAGTATGAGAAATGACCCCAGGGAGGGACAGCTCATGTTTTTAAAGTCGGGGAAAACTTGCTGGTGGAGATATTAAGGCCTCAGCAGAGGGTGGGACCAGCAAGTTCTATGACTTGAGACCACCAAGAGCAGTCTCTTGAATTCAGCTTGTCGGTGTGCATTATCTAAAAAATACGCAGGATGGGAACACAACAGCAAATACACTTTCAAGTTGCTGACTGTGGACTGTTTGTTTTTAAATGACCTTGATTTTTTTACTGGATTTTAAGTTGATATTATAGAAAAGTCCTGCCAAGAAACCCCACTTATTAAACGTATATATACCGATGCATAGGCCTCCACATACACATTCTGAGTCTGAGGCTCACCAAGGTCTCTCTTCTGAGATGCGTTTTCTGGCAAGATGACATTAATGGTTGCTCTCCTGGAAAATATCTTAAGAGGCTTTTACTGTGTTAAAGAGAAACACAAATGTGTGATGTATAATGAGCCCAATTTCTCTCTTCTTCTCGATTAATACATTAAGTACCAGGACTATTTACACAGTGGTTGGCAGAGTGTCAATGAGACATAGGCTTGAGTTTATGGCTTCATTCACTCAGAGCTGCTCTTCGCTCCCAGATTTCTCTGTGGAGCCCCAGCAATTGCGGGGGATGGCGTGTGAGCACTCTGTGTCTCTGCTGCAGGCAGGTAGGGGGAGTCCCATCATCTTCTGAATTGTCTTCAGGTGACAAACTTTCTGGCTGAAACCTGTCGTAGGTGACTTTCTGCATCACCAGCTCCCAGATTTGGGCACGGACTTGTGGGGCTTGCTTCTCCACTGAGGGCAGGGCGGTGGGGCGACATTTGCAGAGTTCAGCTCAATTCCTGGCTCCGGCGCTTACAAGCTCTGGGAGCTTGGGCAGGATGCTTACTGCCCCTAAGCCCCAGTTTCCTCATCTATAAAACACTTTCTATGGAGCCTGATCAGAAGAGCATGATGAGAAAATGAATGTAAAGTTCCTGGTGTGCATGGCCAGCCTGGCCTATGGTGGCTGGTGTTAGCTTACATGGAAACGCTGGGTTTGAGGTTTCCGGCGGGGTCGTCCATGTTGGGCTCATCCACTGCACAGGCTCAGGGTCCCAGTATCACTGGTGATGAGAACGTGCTTGTGCGTCTGCTCACTCCATTTCACTACCAGCTCTATGCCCCTTACCCAACAAACCTGAACACAGATCTTACCATGAGCACTTTACAGATGTAACCACCTTCAGTCCTCATAAAAACAGTACTAGAAGTGGCATGAGTCTTCCTGGTATATAAAAAAAGGGGGAAACGAGCACAGAGAGGTCAAATAATGTGCCCGAGGCCACACAGGTGGTACAGTCCTAAGGATCTTTCTCTTTCTTTCTTCCTTTGACTCTCGGCGCTCATTACAGCCTCTCATGTACGGAGTTGGTAAAGTCCCATTGAAAGAACAAATGCACAAATGAATAAACAAATGAGTAGCTGTCTCCTCACAGGTTTAACAGGAAAGTTCTTACAAGCCTGTGGATGAACTATGAGGGTGGCACTCCCAACTTTACAAATGGCTCCTAAGTGAGGGTGGAGTGGAGGGTGTGGGCAGGGAGAGGCCATCAGAGCCCCGCCTCACCTACTCCCTGCTCTCCACAGCACCAAGGTTGAGGAGTTGACTTAGGGAGTTAATGTGAACGTTCACCAAATGGGCAACGGCTCACTGATTCTGCCCATCCAGCCTACAAGGTCCTCTGCAGCTGGCCTTCTCGTGGGATAGGCTGTACTTATACAGGCTGAAGGCCAGGACCCTGCAGACCACCTGCCTGGGCCCAGATATCACCCTTGATGCTGCCAAGCAAGGTGGCCCAGGCAAGTCACTTCACGTCCCTGTGCCTCTGCTGCTGCATTTATAAAGCGGGCTAACAGTAAGAGTTCTCTGCCAAACGCAAGGAAGAACGAAGAAAAGGTATACAGTAGGCAGGATGAGGCCCACCCTCTCCCAAGTGTCTATGCCTCAATCCCTGGAACCTGTGAGTATGTTACTATACAGGGGCCATTGCAGAGGAGATGAAATGAAGGACCCTGAGATGGGGAGTTTACCCTATATAATCTGGGTGGGCTCAATTTAATCATATTCCTTAAAAGTAGAAAACCTTTCCCTCCTGTGGTCAGAAGATCTGACAACAGAAGAATAGTGGGAGAGAGCTAACATGGAAGATGGAGGAAGGGGCCATGAGCCAAGAAATGCAGGCGGCCTGTAAGCTGGAAAGAGCCAGGAGAAGGATTCTCCCCTGGAGTCTCTAGAAAGAAATGCAGCCTTGCTGATGCTTTGATTTTGACCTGGTGAGGCTCATTTGGAACTTCTGGCCTCCTGAACTATATGAGAATAAATGTGTGCTGTTGTAAGCCACAGGAAACTGATTCGGGATGTACAGAAAGAAAGGACGCCTTGTATTGATTCTGCTGGCCCATCTGCTCCCTCTCCTAGATTTCGGGCTGGGAGCCCTGTGGCCCCTCCAGCATTTCGCCTCCTGCAGGAAGCCTTCTCTGCTTCTCTCTCCTCTGTCTGAAGATCGTACCAGGTTCCCTGCAGCTCACATGGCTCCTCTGTGAGGACTCATTTACTTGTCATCTTCCCTATAAGACTGACAGCTTCTTAAGGACAGACACTGAACCTTAATTTGCCTCTGCTGCCCCAATGCCCAGCATGACACCCCTGCACTCTGCACACATCTGGCTCTGGTTCCTGCGTGAGGTCCACTAGCTCGTATCTGTGTGCCCACCCTGTGGTCTCCAGGGCTGCGTTTCCAATGGCACCTCCCAAAAAGCTCCCACAGCTCAGCTAATACCAGTCGGTTCTTCTACCACACATGGGTGTATGTGTTTTTAATGAGGATTTTAATGCACAATTTCTCCAACAAGTTGAATTATCTATGGCTCCAGGGAAAGTGATTTGCCTTGCCTTAATGCCAAATGAACTTTTGGAGACGGAATCTATTATCCTAAGAAGGAACAACAGTCTCTCCGTTCTCATTTGCTCCCTGAGCCGTAATGAAGACTTCAGTAACGACATCAAAAACAAGTCCTTTACCTAAGTCCTCAAGCTGTCAAAGCCCATTTGGAAGGAATCTCACCGGTCAACTCCCTCAGACCATTAGAGAGCCATCTTTCCTGTCTCCAAAAGCCTGCTTGGTCTCCCGTCTACTCTGACAAAAATATTCAGCCAAACACAGGGTGAGAACAACCTTCCGAGTCACCTTGAAAGCTTCTGTACTCACTTTTGGAATTGAGATTTTTTTGAATGTGTGCCAACACCCAGCAAAGCGAAGAAGAAAAGGGAAACTCTTCCACTCAATTTCTGTTCATTTGTTCATCAATTTAGGCCGTAAGTATCTTGGTATGTCAGGTGCTATTCTAGGAGCTGGGGACAGAGCAGTGAACAGAAACAGACTCCAGCCCTGGTTCATGAGCCTCCATGCTGGTGCAGAGAAAGATAATACTGAAGGGCATGAAGAAGTCATTTCCATCAATGGTATATACTGGGAAGAATATTAAAGCAAAGGAAAGGGCCAAAGCGTGACTGAGGGCAGCACGAGTGAGGAATGTCAGGAAAGGCCTCTGTCCAAGGAGAGCCAATCTGAACTGAGACCTGATGAATGTGAGGAGCCATCCATGCAGAAATCTTGGAATGGCCATTCCAGGCACACAGCATGACAGGTGAGAAGGCCCTGAGGTGAGAACCGTGTGGACGTCTTAGGACATCAGTGTGGCTGAGTGGACAGGGTGAGGGCAGGGCATGAGATGAGGTAGGAGAGGGAGGTGAGGGAGCCACCAGGAGATACGTCTGAGGCCACAGTAAAAAGTCCCCATTGTACGTGCTAGGGGTGTCACTGGAGGGTCTTCGTCTACAGTTGACACAATCAGATTTATGTTGTACAAATCTCACTCTGGCTGAAGTGTGGAAAATAGGCTACAGAGGGGAAAAGAGAAAAAGGCCAGCCACTGCAGGTGTCCGCACTGTGGTAACAGTGGCTTGAAGTTAGAATAATCTAAATACGGGCCAGCTGCAGTGGTTCATGTCTATAATCACAGCACTTTGGAAGGCTGAGGTGGAAGGATGGCTGAGGTGGAAGGATGGCTGGAGCCGGGGAGTTAGAGGCTGCACAGAGCCACGATCACACCATTACACTCCAGCCTGGGTGACAGACAGAGACCCTGTCTCAAAGAAAAAAAAGAGTAACTGAAGCAGGCATACAGGAAACAAGTGAATTGAGAAGTGGAGCCCAAGGGATGGGCATGTCAGTTTTGGATGGGTGAAGCTGTGCTCTTACTATCTCAGTCCCGCTGAATAATGTCCATTCAACAGAAGCGTCACTCCAGCTTGCGTCGTGAGACCTGGTTGTTAACGTTCTGGAGTGGACTCCTTTGCTCCCTGGGCATTAGGCACAGCCAAGAATCTTGCCCAGGCCAATGAAATACAAGTGGAATCGCCATGTATCACTTCCAGGCAGCAGCTTTAGAAGCCACCACCTGACTCGCCCCTACTCCTTGTTTCTGTTGCCACGTGTGTGCAGATGGAGCCTCCAGCAGCCTGGACCCCAGCACTGTGATAATCAGAGCCCCAGGCCAACCCACAACGGACAGAGAACGTGAGCCAAAGAGAAACCTTTGTTGACTTAAGTCATCAAGATCTTGGAGTTGTTACCTTGGCCTAAACAAGCCCCACACCTGTAATATATAAAAGTTAATGGTCGGGCATGGTGGCTCACACCTGTAATCTCAGCATTTTGGGAGGTCGAGGTGGGTGGATCACCTGAGGACATGAGTTCAAGACCAGTCTGGCCAACATGGTAAAACGCTGTCTCTACAGAAAATTACAAAACTTAGCCAGGCATGATGGCAGGTGCCTGTAACCCCAGGTATTGAGGAGACTGAGGCAGGAGAATTGCTTGATCCCGGGAGTGGGAGGTTGCAGTGAGTGGAGATCACACCATTGCACTCCAGCCTGGGTGACAGAGCGAAACTCTGTCTCTAAAAAAAGAAAAAAAAAGTTATGAATAACTTCAATATGTATCTATCATGGCTTGACTCAGCTATGAAAGAATAAACTTCACTGAGTATTGAGCTGATATTCAGGCCAACTATTTCAATATGATTTGAACTTGATACAGTACATAAAGGCATGGATACCTCCAGGGAAAGCTCTGGGTATCCTGTGAATGTACAATTATACACATGCATGGCATATTAAGGCAACAGATTCTTTGGTAAAGACAAATGTTGGGTCCATACACTATACAATATGCCTGTTTTGTCAATTAAAAAAGATTCAAATTGGGATTAAGATCACTTTCAATTATAAAACTGTCAGACAATCACCATGATGACATTGTCGGGGAAATATATAGAAATACAAGCTAGAAGAATACTCATCTGACAAGTGAGAAAAGACTAAACTGTGACTACCATTTCCTTGAATAACATCTAGGTCTATGGATTCTAGAACCATTTAATGGGTTCAAGGCTTAAGAGAAACAAGGCATGCAAAACTCAATCAACCCTGGCTGGGCACCGTGACTTACGCTTGTAATCCCAGCACTTTGGGTGGCAGAGGTGGGAGGATCTCTTGAGACCAGGAGTTTGAAACCAGCCTGGCCAACATGGTGAAACCCTATCTCTGCAAAAAAAAATTGAAAATATTAGCTGGGCATGGTGGTGTGTGCCTGTGGTCCCAGCCACTTGGGAGGCTGAAGCAAGAGGGTCATTTGAACCCAGGAGTTTGAGGCTGCAGTGAGCTACAATTGTATCACAGAACTCTGGCCTGGGTGACAGAGCAAGACCCTGTCTCAAAAAACAAAAAAAAAAAAAAAAAAGAAAAGAAAAAAATTTGATCAAGCCAAAGACGTCTTGTCTGGATGTGTACCATAATGGTCCAAGCAGACAAGTGAGTTATCCTTGAAGTAACCCAATCAAAGAAAGGATTATAATGTGGCAGATTTTTCTGGACCAATTCAGAATCAACGCACTCCAGAAATTTTTCCCTTGTGATAGTAAAGCAGGTATCCTGAGCTATTAGGCCCAGTTGGGGCCAGCATAAGCTTGGCCTTGAACTGAATTCACCAATGGCTTCTGCTGGCTGTTGAAGGTTCTGCATCTTGACTCAATTCTCCCTTGGAAATTGGAAGAATCCCTCAGCTCTGCCCTGAGCAGCAGCCAAGGTGGATTTAAGGGAAGTGGGTATGTCCTAGCCAAATGCAGAGAAAAAGAAAGAAAGAATCGAAGGACAATTGCAGGGCCGGGCATGGCCCCTCCTTTGGGAGGCCAAGGCAGGAGGATCACCTGAGATCAGGAGTTTGAGACCAGCCTGGCCAACATGGAAAACCCCTATCTTTACTAAAAATACAAAAATTAGCTGGGTTTGGTGGTGGGCACCTGTAGTCCCAGCTACTTGGGAGGCTGAGGCAGGAGAATTGCTTGAACCCAGGAGGTAGAGGCTGCAATGAGCCAAGATCTCACCACTGCACTCCAGGCTGGGCCACAGAGCAAGATTAGGTATCGGGGCAGGGGGGCGACAAAAAAGGACAATCACAGTTCAACCAGCTAATTAAAAGTTAATTAAAAAGGCAGCACAGGGTAGAAATGGGGCTGTGGCCCCAAAACTGCTCATGACCTGAGTGGTCAGATCCACCCCTACTGCCGGGAGCAGGACCATAAATCTGGTTAAGAAAAGGCCCGTGTACCCTGTACAGCTGGTCATTACCGGGCCAGGCCCAGTAAGATGGTGTCTTTTATTCTTAAGCTCGTTTATTTGCAAATAGGGTTATATTGCGGGGAAAGAAAGCATGTTGCTTGGCTGACACAGTCTTCACAGGGGAAAAGGTCTGCTGCTGTGAGGAGCCAGCCCTGGGATTAGCAGGGACTGACTGTCTCTCTAGCCTGGGGATGAGGGTGGAGAGTATGAAGTAGATCCAGTTCCCTGCTCCAGAAGCAGAGGCTGCAGTGAGCAGAGATTGCATCACTGCACTTCAGCCTGGGCGACAGAGTGAGACTCCACCTCAAAAACAAACAAATAAATAAATAAATAAATAAATAAGAACAACAGAAAAAACCAGTTCACTCTTCCAGCACAGGAGAGACCCAGGACGGCTTCATGTTCTCTTTCTATGGGACGCAACCCCAGAAAAACCCTCCTGCTCCTCAGGGCTCAGCCTCATCTCACTAAACTTGACCCTTGTACTCCAGTGTTCTCAGGACTGGTGAGATTTATTCTGCCTTAAGTTTTGTGTAACTGGGGGGCCTGAGGAGGGAGGAGGTGGGAAGGGAGTTGTTTGAGGCTGCAGAGAAAGCATGGAACAATGTGTAACATGTGGTGGGCGCAAAAATGGCCCCCACAGACGTCCAAACCCCAATTCCCAGAATCTCCAATACCAAAGGGACTCAACAAATGTGATCAAGTAAGGATCTTGAGACAAAGGGTGGGGCTGGGGATTATTTAGGATGATCTGGGTGAACCCAACGTGATCACAGGGGAATTCTAAGAGGAAGAGGGTCACAACCAGAGAAAAATGTGACTATGAGGATGGAAGCAGAGGTCTGAGTGATGTCTATGAAGACAGATGGCCATAAGGCAAAAATGCAGGTGGTCTTGAGACACTGAAAATGCAAGGAGCGGACTCGCTCCTGGGGCTCCAGAAGGATGAGCCCTGGCTGACGCCTTGATTTTAGCTCTGAGACACTGATTTGGACTTCTGACTTCCAGAATTGTAAGGTAATAAATTTGTGTTGTTTTAGTTCCCTACATTTGTAGTGATTTGTGACAGCAGCAAGAGGAAACTAACACAGCAAGAGTTCACTTAACGTTGTTGACAGGTTCTTGCAAACTACGACTTTAAGCTAAAAACAGTACTGTATGCCCTGGGAACTGAACTCTTGTTTCTATCAATTTGTCTATGGTAAAGCTTGTTTCATAACACAATACGTCATTTGCTTAAAGTTGCAATTCCCAAGCATCCCTGGACAATGTTAAGTCAGGACTCACTGTACACAAGGTAAGACTTTTCCCCATCCAAATTCCCTGATTTCCGCCTTGTCCTACCACAGCGTTCCCTTAGCACAAGAAACAGATAGGTTCAGCGCAGAAGCTGCCACCGGAAGGGCTGCTCCAGGGTTGTGTTTCTTGCATGTAAAAATGCCTTATAACAATAATACACTGGTTAGCACCATGTTCTTCTATGACATTTTAAGACATTCCGAATGAGTCCCAAGATTTGTTACGAGCCTACGGGTCATTAGATTAAATCAGTATATAATTGTTTCCCCTTTTCAAAAGAAATCTTGTACTCCTTGCTATGAACAAGTATAGAGTTTCTGTCTGCCGTGTGTAGGAGTTCAGCTTTACTTTTCCTCAGCAGAAAAATGAGGACAAATGCATTCCGGGCCTGAGACAAACATGCTTTGCAACTGTTTACATTCAAACGGAGCAGACCTTGAAGTGATCAGATTTCAATCTGTTTTATACATAGAAATCTACACACATGTAAACATAAGGGTCGGTAATAGTACATGTCTCTATGAAATTCCCAAGTGCCAGGAGTGGGTTATAGAAACTCTTGCTCTGTGTTTCTGTGATAAAGGTCAAAGGATATCCTAGCAAGGTACCTCCTGAAGACAGAAATTAGGGATTCATTCCATATGGCATCTGCCACATGGCTTTGTCAAAAGATAGAACGGCAGTCCTCATACTTCCTCATCAACAGCATCACCTAGAGGGCTCATTAAACCCAGACTGCTGGGTCTCAGCCTCAGAGCTTGTGAATCAGCAAGTCTAGTGTGAGGCCAAGAATGTGCATTTCGAATCAGCTCCCAGAGCTGCAGCTGCTGCTGGCTGGGGTCAGACTTTGAGAATGACCATGGTAGAGATCACATTCAATACAACGCCCGATGTCTTACACGTCCTAAGAAAGGTCATGGCTCCACCTCCTCTGACTGGACTGTCCCTGCCAAGCTATTAAACATACATTGAAATGGATGAAGTGCCCCTGTCTCCTTCTTGACTCTAAGCCAAGGGTTCTCCAGTTTGGCTGCAGAGTGCAATCACTTAGAGAACGATTCAAGTCCTCAATGTCCAGGCCTCACTACAGATCAATTAAATCAGAATGGGGATGGACATGGGGCACAGGGAGTCCTCAGTGGTTTTCAAAGTGCAGCCATGACAGAGAACTGCTTCCCTAAGCAAACATGAGGAGTGACATAATGATGCCGCCTGGCTGAAGCTGACCATGTGACAGGGCTCCAAGCCAGGTCTAGACCCAGGCCTGTCTTCTCCAGGGCTGGACCCGGCCCCTTGCACAACGACACACAATTGGTGCTCAATTAATGACTGCCAAGTGAATAATACTAATCAACCAGTGAGCTTGCAGAGGGCCAGCCCCTCCTTCCTCAAGGGTACCAGATGAATACACAGAAACAAACTGGGTATTCACAAATCACTGGCCTTCATGAGGTGAGTAACCATGTAACAACAACAGCATCAACGACAAACTCCTCTGAGAAAGTTACACGCCCCAGTCACAAGTCGAAGTGAACACCAGGACAACTATGGCTGAAAACTAGAAGAGCATTTTTTGGTCTAGAACAGGGGTTGGCAAACTAACCTACAGGCCAAATCCAACTGCTATCTATCCTTAAAAATAAAATGTTACTGGCACACGGCCAAGCTTATTGGTGTCCATACTGTCTATGGATGCTTACACAGAACCCCAGCAAAGGTGAGTATTTGCCACTGAAACGGTAGTTCCCAAAGCCAAAAATACTTACTCTCTGGCCCTTTAAAGAAACAATTTTCCGATTTTCGCCAAAAAGACCTAAGAGGACGTACACACACACGGTGTAATGGTGACTGTCTTTAGGTGGTGGAATTATGAGTGGCTATTTCTCTTTTCTGTTTGTGCTTATATCTGCCAACTTTTCTTTAAGGAGCCTGTGTTTTTAAGTAATAGACTAAAGAAGAAGAATGAATAATCTGCTTTAACGCAGGCAGTGACAAGTGAGTTTCCTGGTATGGAGCAGTACCTTGTTTCCGATGGCCTTTTTGGGTGGGAAGTTGTAGGCTCTCACTTGAGGGTACTTGTTCTGTAACTTGTGGTGCAAACTCCTAAACTCTGTATACCGCCGATAGATGTTCCATTCATCATCTTTTATCCGGATGTAGACCTGTCAAGAAAGAGATGGAAAATGTACATTTCTCTTTAAACCCTTATTATAAAAGAGTAGGATTTCAGCAATGCTTTCCCCATGAAAACTAACTCCAGCAGGAGTCACGTCTGTGTCACACAGCACTGGATGCCCAGGTCCTGGCACAGAGTAGGGACTCACTGGTGCTGGCTAAACAGATGGGTACAGGAAAGAATGACTAAATCAGGCAAGTTACGGGCACAACATACTGTATGCTATTTTCCCAACGTCAACAGAGATGCACATCCCAATTAATACCAGAGACGCATTTTTCATGTGTCTGTCATGTGTACTGCAGCATTAACAGCTTGCTGGTGTCAGGCTAGTCAACCTTTCTGGCCTCTTGTTTCCTCATTTGTAAAATGGAGCTCAGGGCAGTGCCTCACTCCGAAGGTGGTTTGGAGAGCAATGCAGCGGTGCCTGGGACCGCACTGACCACCACACAGACAAGGTAGAATTCAGTTTCAGAAAGGAGGGAGGGGGTCAGAGCTGAGATCTGCCCCACTAGACAGAATGCCACATCCAGATGGGATAAGCATAACTAGGACATAGGATTTCCTTATTTTAATCAAGTTATGACACCTTGGAGAAGACTCTGGGGATACAAAATGTGAGGGCTGTTTCATCAGCTTTTTGAAGGCGTTAGCACCTGCCAAGGGCAAGTAGCAACTTCATCACAATGAAAAACAGAGAAGCAGGAGACAGATCAATCCGCTTTTTAAAATTACCTGAGTTAAGAACAGCCAGAGAGAAAAGTCCCCAAGGGCTATTGTAATTTATACTCCATGAATGTCAACATACATCTTTAAAACCTCTATGACCATGAAAGCAGGCATCTCTAATGTGATAAATTTTGCCTCTACATGAAAGCCACCCATCAACCCCAAACACAGACATCATGTGTCTGAACTCTAGTATAGCTACCAAAGAATGTCTCACATTATTCTGTGAACAGGAGGAAGGATTAGAGAGTAAAACCAAATTTCGATTAACATATGGATACATATTTTCGATGGAGTTAGATGGAGAAATAAAATGCCTATCAAGTTTACAGAAGCCCCAGGGTATCTGATGACCTCAGGAGCAATAATGTCATCCCATTATGCTGATGTCACATCACTACACCTATAATCAGATCAGTTACTCCACGCTTTTTCAACAAACAAGAAATATTAATCTCTAATTTGTTCAAACTAATGTTTTAGGGGTCTTTGAGCAGCTGAATGCAATTCTCATCCTGTACATCTTTTCTTTCTTTCTCTCTTTCTCTCTATCTCTCTCTCCTTGGAGAAATGTCTCTTCATGTCCTTTACTCATTTTTTTATTTTTTATTTTTATTGAGATAGAGTCTCACTCTGTTGCCCAGTGCAGTGGCACGATCTCGGCTCACTGCAACCTCCGCTTACTGGGTTCAAGTGATTATCCTGCCTCAGCTTTCTGAGCAGCTGGGGTTTAATTTTTTTGTATTCTTAGTAGAGACAGGGGTTTGCCATGTGGCCAGGCTGGTCTCGAACTCCTAGCCTCAGGGGATCCACCTGCCTTGGCTTCCCAAAGTGCTGGGATTACATGTGACTCACTGCGCCTGGCTGTCATCCTATATATCTTGAATGAACCATAACTCCTTGTGATATATTCTTATAAAAGTCCAAACATCCTGTGGAGAGTGGCAAGTTCAATCCCTTCTCTGATCATCATACATAACACTAATTGTCTAGATCAGGGTGGGCAAACTATGGCCCATGGGCCAAATTCAGCCGCATTCATTTTCTTTGGTTGTTTTTGCAATATAAACAGTACCCCACTTAGGATGGTAATTGTCATGCAATTTTTCAAGTTTATAATGGTATGAAAGCAATAAGCATTCAGTAGAAACCACACTTCAAATTTTGACCTTTTTTCTAGGCTATTGATATGCAGTATGGTATTTTACATGAGCTGTTCAACACTTTATTATAAAATAGGCTTTGTCTTAGATGACTGTGCCTAACTATAGGTGAATGTAAGTGTTTTGAATAGGTTTAAGGTAGACTAGGCTGAGCTATGATGTTCAGTAGGTGAAATGTATTAAACGCATTTTCAACTTATGATATTTTTAACTTACAATGGGCGTATCGGGTTATAACCTCATCATAAGTCAAGGAGTATCTGTATAGCAGAGTTAGGAAGCTGAAACAGACCATGCAGACTGCAAAGCTAAAAGTATTTCTTCTGGCCCTTTACAAAAAGAGCTTGAAAACCTCCCAAATCTAAATAATCAAGAAGTCATTATTGTTATTTTTCCACCAACATATCCAAGATCTGGTGTGGAGAGGGGCAGTCCTTTCCACATCTTACCAGCCACTAAGTGGGCTGCATTAACCACCTGAGGCCCAGGAATCCTCAATGTACCAAAGCTTCTCCAGTCATTCTGACAAGTGGGCAATTTCAGGAAGCCCTGATGTAACGTACAACTCACCTGTCAGACAAGACATGCAATCTTTCTGACCATTCATTTCCTCATCTATGAAATGGAGCTCAGAGCAGCACCTCCCACCCAAAGCGATATGGAGAGAATTCAGGTATACAAACAGCGCAGCTATGCCCAGGATCACAGAGAACACGATACAGACGGGCTGGAATTGGACGTGGGTTAGCAATGAGTAGGCCAAGGTCAAGATCTGGACTTGCAACGATCAGCCCAACGGAACGAAAGGTCACATGCAGATGGGACCAGCACACAAAGGAGCACAACTTGTTTATTTCAGCCAATTAGAGAAAACGTGAACACTGTTTCAACAGCCTTTTACAGGCCCTAGCACCGTCCAAGGATATACAGCAGCTCTAATACATCACAAGGGAAACCAGAGAAGTGGCAGAGAGATCAATGCCCTTTAAAAAATTACACAAGAACAGCCCACAGGGTAAAGACTCCATTGAATAATGGCCATTGTAATTTGAATCAGCGAACATCAATATACACCTTTAAAACCTCTTTAAGGTAACAATAAAAACAAGTCTCTCTCATGTGAGTGATAAATTCTGACTCTAGGTTTTGCCAGAGGCAACTCTTTTTGCTCCCTGGAGGCCTAAGTCTCCCTCTTCTACTCCTACCGCTCCCTCTCCACCTTCCACATGGGCACCTCCTCTCCTTCCCATGCCCACCTCTCCCTGACACACGCATGTGTGCTCAGGGTCCCTGACACACGCATGCGCACTCTGGGTCTGCATGTTTCACGTGTAGGCCAGTGACTCCAAAATCTGTATCTCTAGTCTGGACCTCTAATACAAACTCCAGAGCAGGACATGATATCCCTAGGTACCAAGAACTCATCAGGCCTAAATCCACAACCAGGATTCGATCCGCCCACCTATTATGTGTTGAGTCTTATCCCAGGCACATCATGCATCTCACTGTCCATCTTCATGTTAATCTGCAAGGCAGATGGTACGAACACCCCCTTTTCAGATGAAGAAATGGGCTCAGACAGGTCACATCACTTGCCCAGGGTAGGTGGGGACATAGGAATTTGAACCCATGGCTGCCTGCCCTCTGCCCTCTAACACTTTCTGTCACAGTGTTACTGGACAGGGGTTTCGATCCCAAGATAAGGTTCTTGGGTGTCGTGCAAGAAAGAATTCAGGGCGAGACTACACAGTAAAGTGAAAGCAAGTTTATTAGGAAAGTAAAGAAATAAAGAATGGCTACTCCATAGACAGAGTAGCCCCAAGGACTGTTGCTTGCCCATTTTTATGGTTATTTCTCGACGATATGCTAAACTAGAGATGGATTACTCATGCCTCCGCTTTTAGACCATACAGGCTAACTTCCTGACGTTGCCATGGCATCTGCAACCTGTTACGGCGCTGGTGGGAGTGTCGCAATGAGGATGACCAGAGGTCACTCTCGTAGCCATCTTGGTTTTGGTGGATTTTGGCAGGCTACTTTACTGCAAGGTGTTTCATCAGCAAGGTCTTTATGACCTGGATTTTGTGCAGACCTCCTATCTCATCCTGTGATGTGGAATGACTAACCATCTGAAAATGCAGCCCAGTAGGTCTCAGCCTCATTTTACCCAGCCCCTATTCAAGATGGAGTTACTCTGGTTCAAACGCCTCTGACAACAGCACACTGCTGCAGTGACACAGAATCCTGAAGGCCCCAGGAACCCCAGGCTAGCAATGTGGGTCGCTGGGACCAGGAACCCTTGCCTCATTCCCCCGAAGCACAGGCACCTCTTTTCAGATCCCGTGTTCTCAGAATGTTCTCCTTGCTACCGGACGTTCCAATCTCACTTCATTTGTGCCTCTCCCTTTGGATCTAATTGAATCCAATATAATGCCATTAAAATCACCCAGAATTACCCAAAAGGCTGATCCACAGTAACAATGCTGTAAACATCAAAGTTAGAAAACTTTCTCCACAAATTGAGTTGTCCTTGAATTATATATACTCAACCAAATCATGGACTTATTTCACTGATGATTTCAAAGGGCTTACACCCAAAATTGTTAGAGTTTTTTGTTTTGTTAATTTAAAAGGCTCTCCCCTCCAAATTAAGTTTGATCGGCCCCAATTCCTTCTGTTTGAGCTGTAAAGATAAGAATTCCTTGGAGGAATAAAAAGAGTTGACCTCTTCTGACACAACAAAGTTCCCTTTTAAAACAAGCAATAAAAAAACCACTTTATGTTGAATCTCTTTGACTCAGCAAAAGAAAATTAAATAGGAGGGTAGTAAGTGTAATCGGACATCGGGGCAAACGTGCTCTTCTTCATTTTAAGAGGAAGCTCAAATCTGAAGGTTTATTTTCCACTGAGAAGAATTACCTTTGCCATGTCTGTAATAACAGTGGAGGTAAAGGGAGGTTAAGGGGAGAAAAAATGCAAAAACCTCAGTCTGTCAATGAACAGAATCCAGAACAAACTCTAGTACAAATAAGGTCTCAAGGAAACGCTTTCTTTTAGAAGATGAAGAATGTCTACCAGAGTGTTCCTATGAATCCTTCCTGTGCCCTTTCCTAATCAATAGCACTCTCCTGCAATGCTAACTGCCATCCCCTAGATTTCTTCCCCCATTTGTGTGTGTGTGGTTTTTTTTGTTTTGTTTTTGAGACAGAGACTCGCTCTGTCACCCAGGCTGGAGTGCAATGGCAGGATCTCAGCTCACTGCAACCTCCGTCTCCCAGGTTCAAGTGATTTTCCCGCCTTAGCCTCCCGAGTAGCTGAGATTACAGGTGCTCGCCACCAAGCCCAGCTAATTTTTGTATTTTGGTAGAGGTGGGGTTTCACCATGTTGGCCAGGCTGGTCTTAAACTCCTGATCTCAGGTGATTCACCCGCCTCGGACTCCCAAAATGCTGGGATTACCAGCCTGAGCCACTGCACCCAGCCTTCCCCCGTGTTTGAACTTGACCTAAACGGAATCCTCTGGGTCTTGTTACCGTGTGCTCCTCTGGGTCTTCTTTCACTCAGTACTGTGAAGGTGAGATGCAGCTGTGCTGCTGTGCATGGCCCTCAGGCTCCTTTGCACTGTTGTACAGTATTCCACTGTATTAATATTTCCCTGTTTGAATCTGCCTGTTCTGCTGGGATAGACATTTAGGTTGTTTCCAGTTGACGCTATCATGAGTAAAGCAACTATGAACATCTGCGTGTGTGGCTTTTGCACTCATTTCTTTTGGGGTCACAGACTTAAGCGTGGAAAGTGAAATCATAAAGGAGGAAAAAGCATGGCAGAATGCCTTTATGACCTTCGGCGGGAGAAATAATTCTTGCACAGGTCACAAAGGAGCCTTCTGCATGCTAGAAACATCCTGGCTCTGTGTCTGGGCAGTGGTTATAAAGGCCTACACAGAAGTAAAACTAATTGAACCACAAACTTAAGATTTATACACCTGATCTATATATGATGTTAATCCTGAATTTAAAAGCAAAAACGAAACAAAGCCCTGCCTTCACTGTCCTTGGGAGAGTCAGCTTTCACCCTAACTTGTGGGGTGGGAATGTCTAAGCCAGGTCATAGATGGGGCAGGAGGCAGTGCCAAGGCTCTGTGGCTGTGCATCCACGTGGACCAGATTTATCGTCATACATCAGCACTGGGTGGGAGCCCAGACACTGGACCCTGGCCTCAGAGCGAAATGGGTTCCAATTCCAGCTCACCCCTTACCAGCCAAGTGACCCCAGATAAGTTAATTTACCTCTTCAAGCCCTGAGTCTCCATTTGGATAAATGAAGATAGTGCTAGAGGCTCAAGTCCTTGGGAGAGGAGGAGAACTGAGCAATTATGTGCAGGACAACATTCTGTGCATGTAGAAAAACATCTAACCACCAAGTAGGGAATGTTCCAGGGTAAAATTTATCTCAGACACACACATACAAACATGCACTCCCATAGGGGGATGGAAAGAAAGAATTGGGGAGAGAGTCAGGCAGAGGGAAAGAATGAAGATGTAAAAGCTTGCTTTAAGTGGGTTGAAGGCCTCAATCTGGTTTAAGGGAGTGCCAAGCATAGGAACAGGTATCTTTAGCCCAAAGCATGTCGGATCTCAGGTGCTCCTGCAAGAGGCAGAATGGCAGTGTGAAAGGGCATGGCAATGCAGGGAGAGAGGCCTCAGTTCACATCCCCACAATTACCCTTTCCAGCTGTGACACTGGGGATGACACCCCACCTTCAGACTCAGCCTCTTTATCTGTAAGGCAGGCCAATGCCAATGTCACTGGGTGGCTGAGGTGTCTTGCCTCGCCCAGGCCTGGCAGGCAATAAGCAATGGCAGCTGCTAATATCATAACCTTTATCACCTTCATCATCGGCTGCCTTTGTGTACATGAACTTCCCTATTACAGAGTTAGGGCTAATTATAGGATATGCAATCATGAAATTAGAGCAGGTAATTACCATGCCTAATTAATTGTCAAATGCTAGGCAGGCAGGGAAACACAAACATAAAGCATCCTCTGTGGATTGGGCAGCTAAGCATCCCTTCTGCTTCCAGAAAACTCAACAGAAACAGCAGAGTTCAGGAAACGACCTTCTCGAGCCGGTTTCTGAGTGCTAAAGCAAAATCCGGGAAATGTTCCCTGGGCTTCTGACTCAGAACAAGCTCGGTGAACCTCTCTGCTGGCTGCAGGCCGGCCTGGGCATTTATCCAGCCCCTGCCATGCAAGCCCCCAGGTTCCCAGGCAAGAGCGCTATTTTAGGAGGAAGACCTCATAGGAGATACTTGATGGATGTTGTAAATCCCTGCAAGGATCAGAGCCCACAGAGAAACCCGCTGACATGAAGGCGGCGAGAACTCACTGACGTGCAGCTGACGTGGCACCAACACGTCAGGCTGCCCGTGCTTCCTGCAGCAGAGACCAAATGCCTCCCGCTCCATTTCAAACTTCACGTAACTCCTTAAGGATCCAAAGTCCTGCACTGCGAAACTGAATAGTTTTTTTATGCATGCTGTAATATTCAAGAGCAAAAACGAGTATTAACTGGAACTTTCTTAGACATATGTAAACAGCTGTACCATTTCACAGCACCTGTCATGGGCCACGCATGTTACGCACAATGTTCACAAAAGCCCTGCAATTTTGTTTGCTTTTTTGAGATGGAGTTTTGCTCTTCTTGCCCAAGCTGGAGTGCAATGGCGTGATCTCAGCTCACTGCAACCTCTGCCTCCTAGGTTCAAGCAATTCTCCTTCTGCAGTCTCCTGTAGCTGGGATTACAGGTGCCCACCACCATACCCGGCTAATTTTGTATTTTTAGTAGAGATGGGGTTTCACCATGTTGGCCAGGCAGGTCTTGAACTTCTGACCTCAGGTGATATACCCGTCTCAGTTCCCAAACTGCTGGGATTACAGGTGTGAGCCACTGCACACACGGCCAGCCTGGCAATTTTGTGTGCCTTAAAACAGACATGGAGCAGCTAAGAAATGCGCCCTCTATCGCCCAGGGAGTGAGCGGCAGAACTAGCACTGGGCCTTTAGTTTATGCTACCCCTAAAGCCCATACCACATCTTCTCCAACTCAGAGAAACACAAGTGCTATCAACTCTCTAAAACCCCGATCCCCTTTATGCGGACTGCTGAATGCAGAGAGTCACGTGACATGAGGGTAACAACGATTCTTCAAAAAATGGCTTCAGGTTCCGAATTCATTTTGCTTCCTTAATAGCCAGGAAATGAAATGATTTGTGTTTTGGTTCAAGGCCTGGGTTAATGTATCCTAAAAAAACTTTCCTTTTAATGAAATGGCTTCATGTGTTATTAACTATAAGTGTCCTCACTGCTAGAACAAAATTCCTGAATTACTGTATGGCCGTGCCAACAGAGGGATATTATTGCAGCCAAATGCCGAGAACAAGACGAATAACTTAGCCGAAGAAAAACGACTTTTCAGTTCACTGGGTTATGTAAATAAGGCCCTCTAGTGAAAGAGGAAATGCATTATTTACTAAGAATTGCCAGCACCATTCCAAAGACCTTTGAAAGAAGGATTAGAGTAAGGGTTTGGATGTGACAGAGACCCAGCCAGTCTCTGCTTCACCTGGAACCCTGCTACTGTGACTGTAGCTGAAGAGCAGCCTCTGTGTCTCCAGGAAAGAATCGAGGTGCACACAGTATGTTCACCCCATTTCAGCCCACGCTCTACTGTCTCTGGATATGTGACTCAATGCTTCTCAAAGTGGCATGGCTGGCAGTACCCAAAGACCAATCCACCCCACCATACCGTCTATGCTGTTTTCTTAGTTTTTAGACGTGATGGGAACTGGACGCTAGGTCGAGGGTGTGTACCCCTCCTTCAAGACCCTCCTCAAGCCAGGTCTCCTTCCGAAATCCTCGCTATCCTCTAGGCAGAACTATGCATTTCCTACTCAGTTACCACCAGGTGGCCTGTTGTTTACCAAGCTCCAGGCTGGGCCCTGGGGCTATCACGGAGGACAAAACCAGGCGGGATCCCTGCCTCCTGGAGCTCAGTTCTCAGGGAAGTCAGGTGACCTAATACCAATAACCACTCATAGAACATACGCTTTCATAGGGAGATGATGGCTGCAGAACGGGCCTGGTTCTGCAAGCAGCACCGAGCCTGGGAGTGGGGTTGGGCTCGCTGAGCTTTGATGTTTGACTTGGAACCAAAATACTGAGTAGGAGGTTGGGCATGGTGGCTCACACCTATAATCCCAGCACCTGTAATCCCAGGCTGAGGCGGGCAGATCACTGTTGGTCAGGAGTTCCAGACCAGCCTGGGCAACATGGTGAAACCTCGTCTCTACTAATAATACAAAAATTAGTGGGCTGTGGTGGTGGGCACCTATTATCCCAGGTACCTGGGAGGCTGAGGCATGAGAATCACCTGAACCTGGGAGGCAGAGGTTACAGTCAGCTGAGATCATGTCACTGCACTATGGCCTGGGTGACAGAGTGAGACGCCATCTCAAAAAAAAAAAAACTGAGTAAGAGTGGATGGTCTTGGAAGGGAAACAGCTGTAGGGCAAAGGGCAAGGCAGAGGGAACATGTGGCAGGGGCTTGTGGAACAGGGGACAAGTGAAAGGAGGCTGGAGCAGCTAGGGCAGAGAGGACGAGGGAGCCACGAGGATGGTGGAGGTGGCCAGAGCCCGGTCTGGGATGTTAGAGGATGATGAAGTGGGTGGAGCCACAGAGCCGGTGCAGTAGCTGTTCCCTCTGCCTGGAGTGCCCTGTCCCTGGACAACCTCAATGCCTATCCCCTCACTCCTTGAGGCTTCTGGCTCAACTGTCACTCCTGACCCCAGCACTGACCACCATCTGGCATGCTAGGTAGACCTGTCTGTTGTCTTTCTCCTTCAACCAGAGGATAAGCTCCAGGAAGACATGGATCTGGTCGATTTTATCCAAAGGAAGCACCAAAGAAACACTCCATACATATTCACAGGACTACATTTTTAAGAAGGATAGAACAAATGAACGAATAGACAGGCTGGAGTGGATGCAGGCAGTGTATTCACGTGTCCGTGAGAGAATTGCCAGGGAGTGTCTTACTGACGGGTCCTGCCCTCTCAATCCCACAAAAACAGGATGTCACCTGTGTGTCTATATGTACACCTGATGGATATATGTTAAACACATGAACCGGGGGCTGCTCAGAGCTCTTATGGATTTGGAAGAGGAAAATGAGAGCACAGATCTTTGCTCTAGTGACCATAGCCAGTTATGTACAAATGGGTTTTCTTTCACTCACTTTTAGATTACTGGAGAGAGAACACAGACATATGTCTCTAAGAGAAAAGGAAATATTTTTGGTACTACTGGCCATGGGCCATGGTTGGCCCTTTCACTTTTACTTGTCATAAGCCCTGATAAAGAGGAAATCTGCCATTCTCTCTTACTGAGCCTGAGCCACAGGTTTAGCACAGAACTAGTTAGAAGTGAAACAAGGACTGAAGTCCAGATCTGCCCGACTTCATGGCCCACATCTTTGCATCACTGGCCACCACCTTTTGCTCCACACCTAGAAGAGCCAGGGGAAAAGGCAGGCACTCTTGTTCCCTTGACTCACCGAATTTCTGGCCCAGGTGCCCACCCTTTGGCTCTAAAACAAAGTCTATGAGTAGATATGCCATGGGCCATGGACAGGACCATTTCCAACAAAGAAAGACGCGAATGGCCTCTGTTAGAAGATTCATGGAACATACTCTACTTTATGTCACCCTGCTATGTTAATGGACTTTCCAATACCATCAGAACCCGCTGAGGACCCCAGGGCCCAGGCAGCCAACTGCTGTGGCCTCCTTCACTCCCAAGACCTACCAACACCGGCCCCTGCTAGAAAACTAAGGAGAAGACAACTTAAGCATGAAACTGTCCATGCTTCGGGTTCATGGCTGGTGAGGCAGGAAGCTGCCCTTTTCAAGGGAGAAGTGGACACAAGCAAGGCAGGAAGGCCCATTCAAATACACTCTGAAGACAGGCCGGGACTCAGGGAGGGGGCTGCCACATCTGAAGGCAGCTACATCTGGCAGCAGTCACTAAAAGTTGTCCCCCCTGCCGTAGCTCTCTCCCATGATCCCTATGCTGCTGTACATACAGTTTTATTAAAAGTTGTAGCCTGATGCTATTATAAATGAGACTTTTCTAAGTTTGTTTTTTTCAGGTGGTTCATTGTTAGTGTATACAAACACAACAGATTTTGCATGTTGACTTTGTATCCTATAACTTTACCGAATTTACTTATTAGTTCTGGCATTTTTTGTGATTTTTTTTTTTGTGGCGTCCTTAAAATTTTCTTTATGACATGATATCATCTGCAAATGGAGATAATTTAACTTCTGCCTTTAAAATTTGGATGCCTTTTATTTCTTTTTCTTGTCTAATTGCTCTGGCTGGGACTTCCAGTAGTATACTGAATAGAAGTGGCAGGAGCAGACCCTGGGTGTCTTGTTCTTCATCCCACAGGAAAGGCTTTCAGCTTTTCACTGTGGAGTATGATTGTTAGCTGTAGGCTTGCCCCATACAGCTTTCTTATGTTGAGGTACAACCTTCTATACCTCATTTGTTGGAGGCAGGGGATTACCATCAAAGGATGTTGAATTTTGTCATAATATTTAGGGCTTTGGGAGGCTGAGGCAGGTGGATCATGAGTCAGGAGTTCAAGACAAGCCTGGCCAAGATGGTGAAACCCTGTTTCTACTGAAAATACAAAAACTAGCCAGGCGCAGTGGGGGACACCTGTAATCCCAGCTACTCAGGAGGCTGAGGCAGGAGAATCACTTGAACCCAGGAGGCGGAGGTTGCAGTGAGCTGAGATCAAGCCACTTCATTCTAGCCTGGGTGACAGAGCAAGACTCTGTCTCAAAAAAAAAAAAAAAAAAAATTTAGGAATGAACTTAACTAAGGAAATAGAAGACCTGTATGCTTAAAAGTAACAGACATTGATGAAATAAACTGAAAAAGACACAAATAAATGGAAAGATACCTCAAGTTTATCAACTAGAAGAAACAATACTGTTAAAATGTCCTTACCACATAATATAATCTCTATCAAAATTCCAATGACATTTCATACAAATAGAAAAACAACCTTAAAACTCATATGGAAACACAAAAGACCTCGAATAGCCAAAGCCATGTTGAGAAAGAACAAAGCTGGAGGTATCACAGTCCCTGATTTCAAACTTCATTACGGCAGTAATCATTTGGTGCTGTCATTAAAATCAGACACACAGACCATTAGAGCAGAATAAAGCACAGAAATAAATCCGCACATACACGGTCAACCAATCTTTGACAGAGCCACCAAGAAAACACTTTGGGGAAAAGACTGTCTGTTCTAAAAATGGTGATGAGCAAACTTAATATCTACCTTCAAAATAATGAAATTAAACCCTTGTCTTACACCATATAAAAATTATCATGAAATTAATTAAAGACTTAAGTATTAGATCTGTAAAACTCCAAGAAGAAAACATAGGAAATGAGCTTTTAGACACTGGTCTTGGCAGTGATTTTTTTTGAATATGTTACCAAAGCACAGGCAATATAAGCAAAAACAAGCTGGACTACATCAAACTAAAGAGCTTCTGCACAGCAAAGGAATAGCAAAATGAAAAGACAACCTAAAAATAGAAGATATTTGCACATCACATATCTGACAAGGGGCTAATATCCAAAATATATACAGAATTCCCAAATAATCTGATTTTAAAATGGACAAAGGACCTGAATAGACATTTTTCCAAAGAAGACACACATAGCCTACAGGTAGATGAAAAGGTGCTCACATCACCAATCATCGGAGAAATGCCAATCAGAACCACAATGAGGTATCACCACACACCTGTTAGGATGGCCCTTCTCCAAAAGACAAGAGGTAAGTGTTGGTGAGGTTATGGAGAAAAGGAAACTCTTGTACACTATTGGTGAGAATATAAATCATGGAAAATAGTATGAAGGTTCCTCAAATAATTAAAAATAGAACTGACATACAAAATCCAGCAGTCCTACTTCTGGATATGTATCTAAAGAAAGTAAGGCAGGGTGTGATGGCTCATGCCTTTAATCTCAACTCTTTGGGAGGCTGAGGCGGGGGGATCCCTAGAGGCCAGGAGTTCAAGGACGAACCTGAGCAACACAGTGAGATTCTGCCTCTACAAAAAACATTTTTTTTTAATTAGCCAGGTGTGGTGGTGCATGCCTATAGTCACAGCTACTCAGGAGGTTAGGGCAAGAGGATCGCTTGAGCCCAGGAGGTGAAGCCTGCAGTGAGCTGTGATCGCATCACTGCACTCCAACCTGGGTGAAAGAGGTAAGACCCAGGTTGGAGTGCAGTGTCTTTAATTAATTAAAAAATCTTTAATTAATTAATTTAAAAATGAAATTTCAAAATAAAAAAGGAAATTAAATTAGTATTTTCAAGAGCTATCTGGACCCTCATATTCACTGCATCATTATTCACAAGACATGGAAACAAACTAGGTGTCTGTCAACAGATGAATGGATAAAGAAAATGTGGTATGTGTGTGTGTGTGTATATAAATATACATACAAACATGCCACTTATGGAATATATGTGGTACACACACACACATGCTGTGAAATAATATTCAGCCATAAAAAAGAAGAAAAGTCTGCAATTTGTGACAACATGGATAAATCTGGAGGACATTGTATAAAATGAAATAAGCCTGACACAGTAAGACAAATATTGCATGACTTCACTTACAGGTGGATGTGTAAGTAAGGTTCTGTGGATAAACTCATAGAAGCAGAGAACAGACGGTGCTTGCCAGGGGCTGGGGGGATGGATAAGGGAGATGGGTGATGTTGGTCAAAAGGGCACATCTTTTAACTTTCTGTTAGAAGATGAGTAAGTTCCGTGGACCTGATGACAGCATGGGGACTCTAGCTAACAATACCACGGTACTGTTTATTTGAAATCTGATGAGAGAGCAAACTTTAAGTGTCCTCAACTTGCTCTCTCTTTCTCTCTCTCTCACACACACACACACACACACACACACACACACACACACAAAATGCTCACTTGAGGAGGTGGTGGATATGTTAATCTGACTGTGGTAGTCATTACACAATGTACATGTACATCAAATCATCATGTTATATGCCTTAAATATATGCAATTTTTACATGTCAATATTTAAAAATTAAAAAAAAATTTTAATAATAGAGGTTGATATGTTTTGCCTCTGCATCCCAACTGAAATCTCATTTTGAATTGTAGCTCCCATAATTCCCATGTGTTGTGGGAGGGACCCAGCGGGAGATAACTAACTGTATCATGGGGGCAGGTCTTTCCCATGCTATTCTCATGTTAGTGAGTAAGTCTCACGAGATCTGATGTCTTTATAAGGTGGAGTTTCTCTGCAAAAACTTTCTTTGCCTGCCGCCATCCATCTAAGATGTGACTCGCTCCTCCTTGCCTTCTACCATGACTGAGGCCTCCTCAGCCATGTGGAACTGTGAGTCCAATTAAAGTTCCTTCTTTTTTAAATTGCCCAGTCTTGGGTATGTCTTTATCAGCAGCATGAAAATGGACTAACACAGAGGTGATAGGCAATGAACGAGTTCTAGCCTGGCCCCAGTTGCGTTGTCTGGAGATAAGGCACAGACCCAGCTGTCACATCTGGGTTTGAGTAGCAACGCAGAGAAAGTGCCTCTGGCCCCACCCCACATCAGAGCGACAATGACCACTGGTGGGCAGCAGTGCCCAGGTGCCTGGCATCCTAACAAGGGGCGTCTTCAGCATCGATAGCAGAAACAGGGGCCACAGAGAAAATCACAAGGGGCAAGTCCCTGAGTCCACGTGAGGCAGCTCCTGGGAAACTCAGAAATAGCTGGAGCCATTGAGATGGGAGCTAATTTCCGGCAATCAAGCTCTGGGGGCTCCAGTGATCATAGCGGGGGGATGTAAAAGGAAGTATGACTTCATCCTGCAGTCACATGTTGCAGTCTGGATATTTGAGTCATACACACGATTCCCCCTTAGCCATGTGCACTGCTAAACCGGTTGCTCCATTTGCAGCGCCGATATTCTGCATAGAGTTTTCTATTTCCCTGGGAAGGTAGAACAGGCTTCTGCTTCTCTCTTCCTAGATATAAATACCTGCCAAGTCTTCCTGGGATGTGGGGAGGCAGCGAGGAACAGAAGCTGGACCTCTGTTTAATCTGAAATCATGGAATTGAGACACTGCTTATGGTATACTGATAAGTACGATTCCAGTCACGCGTGTGTATGTGTATAATTAAATCCCCAGAAATAAGACTGGGATACAAATTAAAACATTAACAGTGGCTGCTATTTCTGAATGGTGATAGATTTTTTATTTTCTTTATCGTCTTTCAAGATTTCCAAACTTCTTTCTTCTATTGAACACTGACTTTGGTAAGAGAACAATTAAATGATATTTTTCAAGTAAGTGGGACTGCAAGAAGCAAAGTCCAAAAGTGAATGGGGGAAAGTGAAGCTGACCATGGAAGCGGGGTCCAGCCCAGGCTGCAGGGCCAGAGCTGAGAGCTCACCGGGGACTAGACCCATGGCAAGAGATGGAGCCCAGCCCCTGGAGCGAAGCCAGAACTGGGGCCCAGGGTGTTCAGGATGTTTGAGATACTGACCTCCACGCCAGCCTGAAAATTTTCTTATCTATAAGAACATATTTATATATAAATATTTTGAAACAGAGTCTCTCTCTGTTGCCCAGGCTGGAGTGCGGTGGTGTGATCGCAGCTCACCGGAACCTCCACCTCCCAGGTTAAAGTGATCTCCTGTCTCAACCTCCTGAGTAGCTGGGATTACAGGTGCCCAATACCATGCTGGGCTAATTTTATGTTTTTAGTAGAGACGGCATTACCCATGTTGACCAGGCTGGTCTTGAACTCCCGACCTCAAGTGATCTGCTCACCTCGGCCTCCCAAAGTGCTGGGATTACAGGTATGAGCCATGGCACCCGGCCAGCCTGAATATTTTCTATTCTAACAAATTTAAAGGAAAACTCCTCTTGGAAGATATGATGCTCCAAATTGTTTTCCAACCTGCAGCAGAATTGCTGTGACGGATGGGAGGTTACTTTTCACCCTGCAGCCTCAGCACCAGACCCTTTGAAAAAGCTTCTGATGGAGGAGACAAGTTTTAAGAACAGACTAAGTTTCCATTTGTCTTGGAGAGAAGGAGTAAAGGGCTGCGTGAGAGCTGCTCTGACTGCAAAATTCCAAGGCCAAACATGCCTCTCCCCCTCATCACAGTAACAGAAGCAGCAAAACCACCTCTGGAAACTCCTTCCAAGTCAGCCCAGCTGCACATTCACAGGCATCTAATCTCTTTAAGTTCACCCAGCATTCATTGAGCACCTACTAGGCGCCAGACTTGTGCTGGCTCCAAGGAGAGATAGTGAGCTGGACCAACAGTTTGGAGTGGTGATTATGAACACAGTAAGACTAAGGCTGCCTAGGATCAAATCTTGATTTTATATTCTCATTAGTTGTATGACCTTAAGTAATGTGCTAAACCTCTCCACACGTGCTTCAATTCCTTAACATAAAATACGGGCAATTATTGCATCTGCCTTCTAGGGCTGTGTTTGAAAATCAATTACTTTGCTTGGCATGTAAATATTTAACAAAAGTTGGCTGTTATTAGCAAAACCAATGAGCCTTTTCTAAAGAAGTTCACACATGTGGCTTGGCGTGGTGGCTCACGCCTGTAATCCCAGAACTTTGGGAGGTTGAAGTGGGTGGATTACTTGAGGTCAGGCGTTCAAGACCAGCCTGGCCAACATGACGAAATTCTGCGGCTACTAAAAGTACAAAAATTAGCCATGTATGATGGCACATGCCTGCTGTCCCAGCTACTGAGGAGGCTGAGGCTGGACAATTGCTTGAACCCGGGAGGCGGAGGTTGCAGTGAGCCAAGATCATGCCACTGCACTCTAGCCTCTGCGACAGAGCCAGACTCCATCCCAAAAAATAAAAATAAAAAAGAAGTTAACACATTTGAGAGGCAGACAGCCGCCAAAAAGTTATAGTCCAGTGCAATAAGTGTTATGGCAGAGGGACACACAGGGGAGTCCAGGAGACAAGCAGAGGTGACATGGAATGCAGTGTGGAGGTCATCAAGGAAGACTTCTTAGAGGAGGTGATGTTGAGCAAAGCCTTGAAGGATAAGGAGAAGCTGGCCAGGGAGAAGAGGAGGTAACAAAAGGGAAGCACAGGCTAAAAATAAAGGAGTTTTCTACTTTGCTTACGCTAAGACCTTTCCAAATAAAATGTTCTTGACAATAGGAAATCAATGAGAATATAATGGCCTTAAAAATAATCTTAGCATTTGAACAAGCAATACACTCAACTCTGAAAATACTAAAACAACCACTATGCCCAAGAGACGGTTTTAGGGTTTCCCCCTCTGAAGGAAGAGTTTCAGCCACACTAGGCCCGTTCGGCTGTGTCTAGCCTGTGAGACCTGGTTGGGTAATGAAGTCTCATTCCGCTGAGCAGCTCGGGTGTGAAGAAATGGGCTGGGGAGGCCGTGATTCGGCGGCCATTAGCATGTCAGCTTCTGATATGATCATGAACGGCCCTCCCCCTCCTGCCATAGCTAACTGCGCTTTACGGAACTGGGAGCTTCTCTGGCTGCATGGAAACTGAGCCACGCCAGGCTCCGCTCCATCTCGTCATGTTTCTGTTCGGCATGCTTCCAACCACACCGGAAGCCAGGCGCTTCTCGCCTGGAGAGAAACTGTGAGCCGGGACAACGGTGTCGCTGGTCCTTCTATTTTCTTAGTCACAGACTCTTCGATTACCAGGAAGAAAAGACAATTCACTATGGCTTTGGGGGAATGGGGTATTACTGGAAGGGTACAAGATTATCTCAAGAAACCAAGAGCTGGAAATGTTGCTGGGCCTCTTGAGGGGCAGCACCGCTGAGCAAAAAGCCACCCAAGTCCAAGTTAGCTGCAAGGCCAAAATGCTCCTCTGCACACCCAGTGATCCTGCTTCCTCCCCCTGCAGGCTTGCTTTCTCCACCTCCTGAGCTCAGGGTCCAGACACAACACTCCCTCAATCCAGTCCCACCTGCATGCAGGCTGACCCAGTCTCTGTGGTACAATCCCGCATGGTCCAAGAGGAAGTGTCCATGTGAGCAGTGGTCATCTTTCTCTGCCTGCCATCCACTTCCACTTCTTCAGTTCTCCTCTGGGGACCCACTCTCCACCCAGCCTCTGTCTCTAGGCTTCCTGTGGGTGGACCCTGAGGGTCCCGCTCCAGCTCTGAGCCTAGAGGCAGGCATGAGATCAAGGCTGGGAAAATCAAAGTTCCGCCTGCACCACCTTGAAGGTGTTCTGCCCCATCCAGGCTGATCAGGAGCCCGCATGACCAGGAGAGAGCTGAGGGTTTTCACAACCGCACTTGGCCTGTGAGGATCTAAGCTCAGAGCTGCTGGTGAGTTGCACGAAAGAGGAACCTACAGAGAACTGGCACTACAGAGGGAGGCAGAACCTAAGGTAGAAGGAGGGAGAAGGTGGGTGGAGGAGGGGGAAGGAGGGAGGAGGAGGGTAGAACCTACCAGAGAACAGAAGGAGGAGGCGGGAGGGGGGAGAAGAGGAAGAGGGAGGAGGAGGAGGAGGGGGGAAGGGAGGGGGGCAGGAAGAGGGGGGTACGAAGAGGGG